>PVIU01011613.1:0-63929 GCA_004026605.1 Ondatra zibethicus
ACTCAGCGGTAAAAAACAAGGACATCTTGAAGTTTGCATGCAAATGGATGGAAATAGAAAACGCTATCCTGAGTGAGGTAACCCAAACCCAGAAAGATGATTATGGTATGTACTCACTCATTAGTGGACCCTAGCTATAAAATAAAGGTCACCAAACACTTAGCTCGCAAGCCCAGAGAAGCTGAATACCTAGGTGAATACTATTTCTAAAGCAAAGAGTAAGGATCCTGTAGTTCACAACGCCAGAGAAGCTAAGTAACAAGGGGAACCCTAAGATAAACATACATAGATCTCCTAGGGAAGGGGAAACAGACAAGATCCTGAGAAAATTAGGAGCATGGGGGTGAGGGGAGAAGGGAAGGTGTAAGGGGAGAATTATGGGAGAAGGAGATGGGGGAGGAGAACTAGATTGAATGGGATGGTCGAGATGGAGTAAGGACAGAGATGGAGAGCAAGAAAAGACATATCTTGATTGAGGGAGCCATTATGGAAATATCATGAAAACTGATACTAGAGAAATTCCCAGGAATCCACAAGAATGACTCTAGCTAAGACCATAAGCAATAGTGGGGAGGTTGCCTGAACTGACCTTGTCCTCTAGCCAGATTGATAACTATCTTAAATGTCACCATAGAATCTACATCTAGCAACTGATGGAAGCAGATGCAGAGAACCACATCAGAGCATTGGGCTGAACTCCCAAAGTCCAGTCAAAGAGAGGGAGGAGTGAGAATATAAGCAAGGATATCAAGACCACAGTTTACACAATTTACCTGACTTAATGGAAGCCTTCCAACTTTGGCCTGGCAATGAGGGAACCAGGATAATACCAAACTAGGCCCTCTGATTGTTGGTGACAGTTGTATGGCTGGGGCAGACTATAGCGACACTGGCAGTGAGAACAGGATTTATCCCTACTACTTGTTCTGGCTTTTGGAACCCATTCTCTCTGGGGGAATGCCTTGTGCAGCCTAGATACAGTGGGGAGGTCCTTAGTCCTGCCTCAAAGCAATGTTCTAGCCTTTTTGCCTCCCCATGGTAAGCCTTATTCTCTTTGAGGAGTGGATAGGTGCTATAGGATTCCTAGCGCCTTACCTGCCCACTTGGGCGTGACCTCTTATACTATATATGTAGATATAAAGCACATGTACAGCCTATTTTCTGGCTGCAGGTTTCGGTTGCTGTTCCCTGTTCCAGCAGAGGATTGTGATCTGTGGGTCTACTCCTAAATAAAAAACCGTTTCTTATACTCAATTCTGAGCTAGTGTGGAATTTTATTTTTTTTAGCGTAATTCTTCAGATGGGGGTGGGATGGGGACTGTGGAGGTGGAGGTAACAAACAGGAGGAGGGGAGGGAATGGGAAATGGATTTGGTATGTACAATGAGAAAATATACTTTTTAAAAAATAAATTATAAAAGGAACCTAATTAATAGAATAAACTTCTGCTTATCATTTCCTCCAAAGTAACCAAAATCCTTACTTTAGTAATCCAATTAACGAATGGTAACTAATATTTCAAAACTAACAAACCAGTTTTACTCCTTTAAATAATGACAGTAGGCTATCCTCTAAATTCGATACAGAATGACAACATTTTCATTAGTGAAAACCTGACTATTATTTAGCTGTGTCTTTTTTAAATTTAATTCGCCCAATATAATTTCGACGATTAATAATGCTGAGTCTTGAATGATTATTCTTCATCTATTTTAAGAACAAGATTAATGTGTGTGCAATTATCTCATATGGTACACTAAACTTATACAAATCATTTTTAATTTTATATAAAATTACATGCATTTTTATACAAGTATTTCATATTGCATGATTTAATTTTTAAATTTTGTGCAAGCTACCTTTTAATAATCAATTATATTGTGTAAATTTAATCTTTCTAATGTTAACAATGACTCTTTGGTATTTACCTATAAGAACTTATGATAGACAAGAGTTAGATTCTTTTCTGTATCATAACCTTGATGGTTATTAGTCTAGTATCCAGTAACATCTCTGTTACCCTTTGAAACTTCATGGGTTAGATCTCCACAGCCCTCATGTGTCTCAGTCTTTGGGTCTTCTGAACTGCTACTATAATGATCCTTTAAACTCTGTTGTTTCTTTTTTAAATATAGTGCATTAGTTTATGGCTGCAAACTTTTCCACATTCCTCCTAAAAAATATTTCAAATGCCTAAGTTACATTGTCAGAACAATGGACCCATTTCTCCATACTAATTTTTTTTTAAAATCAGAATTACTTTTCCTGTTGTGATAAAATATCTGATAAAAGCAACTTAAGAGAGATATCATTTGCTTTGGGTTTTGGAGAAAATATTCTCTTCCATAACATACTTAGAAGCCATTAGATTGTTTAAACACATCTGTAACTGTGATATTTCGTATCTTTTGAGTTCCTTCTTTTCCTTTGACACCTAGTCCAGCGATGATAAATTTAACATGCAGCATTGTCGTAGTCTTTATTTTTACAAAAAATATTTTGATTTATATAAAGTCTAATTTTCTTGCTATTCAGAAGAAGACAACTTTGAAGCATCAAGGGCAGGACTCTTTAAAAAGTCCATGCTATAATTTTGAGTGTTCTCCCTCTTTCCTGAATAATTTTGAGAATCTGTAGAATTTTCTGATTTATGAAGCAGATAAATCTTTAAAACTCTGTTTCTCTACAGTCAATCTTTGAACCAAGGAAAATTAACAAATAACTTGGAAATGCATAAAAATTAACATATTTAGTTTCATAGTAATTAATACAGTTATGAAATGAAAACAACATATGTCCATGAGCTAACAAATACATAAAGTATATGTGGTACATATATACAACAGATTGTTATTCCAAATTATAGCAAGAATGAATTTCTGTCACTATGATAACCTTTTATTGATAATAGTAATACCACTACAGTAAGTAAAATAAACCAGGCATAGATAATCTTAATCAGATTTGGATAATGAATTAGATTATCTTCAAAAAATTGAGAACAAATCTTAAACACTGGAATCTGGGATAAGGAAGTTGAAGGCATCAAAGCAATTCCAGGTAAGTTATTCTATGGTAGGGCAACTACACATAACATTAATGCAGTTTAAGTCTAAAATAACTTGGAAAAGAAAACATTTTTAAACTTTTATACAAACAAATGTTAATTGAAGAAGTATATATATTTTGTCTTACCTAAAACTCAAAAAGTCTAAATATGTAGGAATTTCTTATAATAGTGAACCAAAATGAATAACACTTATATAACAGTTTTAAATTAAATTCAAATTTCAAAATATGTTTTACTTTTGTGAAAACAGATAAAAGGTATAAAGTGAGCTTATATATTTGTATAGATAGATAGATAGATTGCATATATGATTGCACAATAGTCTATTTCATTAGTATATTGGAATATTTCAACATAACTCTATCAGTAATGATTCAGGTCAGCAGAGAGAAAAGTCTGACTAGGTAAATTAGATGCCAATACCATTTGGTGAAGAATATCTATAAAATAAAACAAAAGCTTTCAGTTAACATTATACTATGGAGAGTAATATAGTACATATTAAAGCTACATAAGCTCAAGAACAAGGCAAATATGTCCGTTCTCTCCCACATATTACTACATTGGGCTGAAGTCCTTAACAAGTCAGTGAATAGAAAATGAAAATTAAACATGTTATTTGTGAGAAGGAATAAATAAAATATTCTTTTCTTATAGCTGGGGTTATTTCCTCTGTAGCTGATTCAAAGGAAACTATATAATCCTTCGAGGGCTAATAATAGCCAATTATACCAAGACTTCACTTTATAATGTAAATGTGCAAGATAAATATTCTTTCTTTTTACCAGAAACAAATAAATAGATTTGAAATGAAAAAATAGAAGCAAAATCATAATGAGTTTACACAAGGAAACTACAAATATCTGGAAAAGCAATCTGGAGTTAAGTGGATAAATATTTATCTACGTACATTAATAGAGAGGTTTTGTGGTTAATAATCATCCATAGTATAAAAATATCAGTTCTATCAATCTTATCTATAGAATCAGGAATGAGGTTAAAACAGGAAACCTGTGTGTAGAATAATGGAACTGGATCCTTATCTATCACCTTGCACAAAACTCAACTGCAAGTGGAGTAGGACCTAAACTTAACATCTGATAAGCTGAATCTGATAGGAGAGACAGTACAGAATATGCATGAACTTATAGGTACAGATAAAAGCTTTCTGAACAGGACCATGTTATCTTAGGCAATAAAACTAATGATAAATGGAGTACCATGTAACTAAAATGTTTCTGTGCAGCAAAGGACTATCATGCAAATAAGGAAGCATCTTATAGAACATTAAAACAAATTGAAACAAACAGCCACAAACTTTGCCAACTATACATCTGAAAAGGGTTAGTATGTAGAATATGCATAGAATGAAATGATAATAATAATTATCATTTTAAAAAACAACTAAAATATCTAACATGATACTAAAAAGATTTCCACCTGAAAAAATATATTAAGTGTTGAACACCCTTAGCCACCAGGGAAATACAAATGAAAATTAATTTGATATTTCATACACAAGTCAGAATTACTGATTTAAAAATGTCAAAAAATTATGGCTCTTGGCTATCCATCAGAAATTTATGTTAGGGCACTGTTGTTGAAAATATCATACATTTATTTCATAGAATATTGGAAACCAAGCTAGCATTGACATAGAAACATCATCACAGCATCTATCATTTATAATGCTAGAAGGCAATATATATATATATATATATATATATATTACAGGAGGAGAAAAGTTATCATCGTATTATCCACCTACACACCCTGTGAGCTAATCTACAATTATTAGTGGCCTGGCAAGACATGCTACTGTTTAACAATAATGTCAATGACTTGGGAATATCCCACAAATTTCTGATTGCTTTGTAAGCCTGTTCCATAAGATAGAGACAAATTCTTGGGGCTAAGAACCTGTGGCTAGAAAGTCATAAGCAGTAATGCTATTATTCTGTTAATGGGATATAGTGTTGAACTAAGTCCGTTAGTAGTCAATAAGAATTCATGACATAGATCAGTGTATTTCTCAGACCACATCAGAGACTCTTTTGGCGATAGATGGTAATTAAGACAGAGACCCACAAATAATCAGAGGGTAGAGAACAAGAAACCGCGTACTGTGTAGCTCTAAGTGAGTTATCTACATGACATCCTTCGCCAAGTGTTCAGAGATAAATGTCAAAGAAAGAACCACAATCTTGAGGTTACCCACACATTCAAGTGCAAACACACAGAACAAGTTAGGTAAGACGGGTTTTTTTTTAAGTTCATTTTTATTTTTTAATTAATTAATTCATTTTTTAAAAACAGTCTTTTCTCATTTTACATATCTATCCAAGTTCCCACTCCCTTCCCTCCTCCCATTGTCCCTACCTTCCCCTGCACCCCACACCCTATCTTCTTTTCAGAGAGGGTAAGGTTTCCCATGGAGAGTCAACAAAGTCTGACATATCACTTTGAGGCAGATCCAAGTCACCAACCCCTATATTTTTGCTGATCAAGGTATTCCTTCAAAAATAATGGGCTCCAAAAAGCCAGTTCAAGCACTAGGGATAAATCCTGGTCCCACTGCCAGTGGCTGCACAGACTGCCCAAGCCACACAACTGTTACCCACATTTCAGAGGGTTTAGTTTCGTCCTGTGCAGGTTCTCCAGCTATCAGTACGGAGTCAGTGAGCTCCCACAAGCTCAGCTCAGCTGTTTCTGTGGATAACCCCATCATGGTCTTGACCCCTTTTCTCATGTTGTTGCTCTTCTCTGTCTCTTTGACTGGTCTCCAGAAGCTCAGTACAGTGCTTAGCTATGCATCTCTGCATCTGCATACATCAGTTGCTGGATAAAGGTTCTATGGTGACAATTAAGGTAGTCATCCATCTGATTACAGGAGAAGGCCAGTTCAGGAACCTTCTCCACTATTGCTTAGGTTTTTAGCTGGGGTCATTCTTGTGGATTCCTGGGAATTTTCCTGGTGCCAGATTTCACAGTAGCCCCATAATGGCTCCCACAATCAAAATATCACTTTCCTTGCTCTTTCTCTTTGCCTTTCCTACATCTCAACCATCCTGTTCCCTCACACTCTCTTCCTCCCTCCCTTTCCTCTTCTCCTCCCCTTCTGCTCTCCCTTCCCCCCAGTACTCTCAATTATCTCAAGACATTCGTCTATTTTCCCTTCCCAGGGTCTCGTAGTGTTCTCCTTTTTACCTAGCTTTGCTGGAGTCATGGACTATACGCTGGTTATCATTTGCTTTACATCTAATATCCACTTATGAGTGGATACATACTGTATTTTCTTTCTGAGGCTGGATTACCGCATTCAGGATGGGGTTTTCTAGTTCCATCCATTTGCATGCAATTTTCAAGATGTCTTTGTTTTTTGGTTTTTTTAACATTGAGTAACATTCCTTTGTGTAAATGTTCCATATTTCTTTAACCATTCTTTGGTTGAGGGGCATCTAGGTTGCTATCAGCTTCTGGCTATAATCAATAATGCAGCTATGAACATGGTTAAACAAATGTCCTTGTGGTATGAGTGTGCATTCTTTTTGTATATGCCCAAGAGTGCTATTGCTGGGTCTTGGTGTAGATTGATTACCAATTTTCTTAGAAACTACCACATTGAATACCAAAGTAGCTGTGCAAGTTTGCATTCCCACCAGCAGTGGAAGAGTGTTCCCCTTACTCTTCAGTCTCTGGCATAAGCTATCATTGGTGTTTTTTATCTTAGTCATTCTGACTGGAGTAAGATTATATAACAGAGACATTTTGATTTTCATTTCCCTGATGGCTAAGGATGCTGAGCAATACCATAAGTGTCTTTTGACGTTTGAGATTCTTCTGTTGAGAATTCTTTGTTTAGAGCTGTACTCAATTTTTAAATCAGAGTATTTGGTATTTTAATGTTTAGTTTCTTGAGTTCTTTATATATTTTGGAGGTAAACCCTTTGTCCAATGTGAGGCTGGTAAAGATCTTTTCCCATTCTGTAGGCTGGCATTTCATGACAAGGTAAGATTTTAAAATATGAAGATACTAAGTTTGGTGTGTATGAAAGCAGTGTGTAGGGAGTTAGGGAAGATTTTATGGAAAGATGAATATGTTCAAAGCAAGTTTGTTCTTCTCAAAAAGGTAACAATGAAACATTTTAAGAAAGAATGGTGAGACAATAAGGAAACTGATATATTTTACTAAGTGACCAGATTACAATTGAAAAAATATAAGTCTTTTTATTTTGTGATTGCATATATATGGCATTTAGGACAAGGCAAAAGTGGAGACACTTAAAAACATCAGTGGAAGAGCCACAATGTTGGTTTTGAAGCAGCTGTTATAAGGTGCCCATTGAGTGAGTAGGTAGGCAGGTGTGCGGGGCTGTGAGCACAGTGCAGTATCTGCCTGAGTGCTAGCAGAGAGTGATGGCAGAGATGCCATGACTGTGGGCACCCCTTACATAGGCAGCAAGATCAGCCTCATCTCCAAGGCAGAGATCCATTACAAGGGCCATCCTCTACACCATAGACACCAAGAACTCTATGGTATCCCTTGCCAAAGTTTGTTTCTTCCGTACAAAAGACAGACCAACATACCATCCAATACCACCTCAAGTTGAAGTCTTTGAGTATATTATATTCTAGGGGAGTGACATCAAAGATCTCACTGTTTGTGAGCTACCAAAATACAATATTCTTTCCCTCCGGACCCAGCTATTGCTCAGTCTTCACTAGGTTCATCATCTTCTTCATTCCAGTCAGTGGTTTCCTATGGACCTTTAGGCAAAATGTTATCATACAGTCAGTTCAGTCCAAGCACATTGGTTGGACAGCAGTTTGGCGCTGCTGGTGTTGCTGGGAGCTGCTAGTGTTGTTGACATCCTTTGGAACAGAAGCAACAAATAGCAGTACCTTATCCCAGAGGAGTGCAGTTGTTTCTGCCTTTACACATGATACAGGATCTGTAAAAATCACAGGTAGCCCAAGGTCAATCAAACCCTCAGTTAGACCTTTTCAGAAAAAGGCCAGTCATGGAACAAGCAGTACAGACATCTTCGGCCCACTTACATGCCCCAACACCTGTTGGGAGAAGGAGCCTTATATCAACCAGGCCTTTGCCATCTACCAGCGAGAAAGTAATAGAAAGCACAAGAGCCCAGGTGAGCTGAAGTAGACAAAGTCTCAAGGCCAGAATATGAGCAGCTCAGAAATGATAGCAAGAGGCAAATAGTTTCAGGTGTTCTTTCAGTTTCAAGGAAAGGACGTTGGGGTCATCAAGGTGGCAGGGGAAGATTTGGTGTCTTTCGAGATTGTCCAAAAATTTTGAGAAAGAATTTGACTTTGAAAGTTCAAATGCACAATTTAACTAGGGGAAATTGACAGAGAGTTTCATAATAAAATTAAAGTAAAAGAATATAACTTGAGAAACAAGAGAAACCTATAAATGTTGAAGAATGATACCCAAAACAGTGAAAGAAATGCTGATGAAGAAAGTCTTCTTGGACCCAACTGCTATTGCAACAAAACTAAATACTTCTTTTACAATATTTCCTGAGATGATAATAGAGACAGAAGACCAACGTGCCCTGAAGACAGAAGGTTAAGTGGTGAGATGTTTGGGATACCAATTAGTCCTCACCTTGGCTTCAGTGGTGGCAGAGGACATGGCAGTGGCTAAAGAGGGAATTTCACTACCCCTCGAGGATTTCATGGTGGACTCAGAGGTGGTCATGGGAGAAGGGAGTTTGCAGATTTTGCATATAGGAAAACTACAGCTTTGGAGACTTAAAGGTCTTGATTGGTCATACTGCTTTCTGAAAGAAAGATAACAAAGTTGCTGCAAAGTCTATAAACAAGTCTTTGATAATAGGTGACTCCCAGCTCTTCCTGGTCCAGGAAAGTGGTTTAGGTTTTTGTGAAGAATAAAGAAGTGAAGTTGCTGTCTGGCTGTCACCTGCACTAGATTTTGTCTGTTTTCTGCTTCATTTCAAAGCTACACTGCAGTTGCTTTTTGGCAGGAAGGTTTGTCATAAAACAAAAGCATGAGTATATGTAGAACAGCAGGAGGTCCCATTCCTTGCTTAGAGTCAAACTACAATGAGCTGAGTGGAACTCATCAATGAAAGAATTTTTTATCATTAATTAGTTGTATACTGTGATTACTTTGAGTTGACTGCAGATAGGCAATGATATTGTGTTTTGAGCCACAGAAGTTAGTATTTATGTATGTGCATGTGTTTATGCATGTGTGCCTGTATCTTATACTTTCGTTTTGAAGATCCTATAATATGAGGTAGCTTATTTTGACACTTAATTAGGGTGCTAAATGGTAGAGAATTTTGTCAATCAACTAGACAGATACAGGTAAGTACTGTTTCTTAGGCAAAGGTAACTTTTTGCTTTTCTAAATTTTTTTATTATTTTATAAATAATACCATTCAAAATTTCCACTTCTTCCCCTCTTCCCACTTCCTTCCTGCTCACCCATTCACCCTCCCTCCTCTCCTCCAGTCCTAAGAGAGGGCAGGGTACCCTGCCCTGTGGGAAGTCCAAGGTCCTCCCCCTTCCATCCAGGCTTAGGAAGGTATTCTCAACAGAAGGATTTCAAATGGCCAAAAGATACTTAAGGACATGTTCAACTTCCTTAGCTATCACGGAAATGCAAATCAAAACAACTTTGAGACACCATTTTACACCTGTCAGAATGGCTAAAATCAAAAACACCAATGATAGCCTATGCTGTAGAGGATGTGGAGTAAGGGGAACACTCATCCATTGCTGGTGGGAATGCAAAGTTGTGCAACCACTTTGGAAATCAGTGTGGCAGTTTCTCAGAAAATTGGGAATCAACCTACCTCAGGATCCAGCAATACCACTCTTGGGAATATACCCAAAAGATGGCCAATCATACTACAAAAGCATTTGTGCAACTATGTTTATAGCAGCATTATTTGTAAGAGCCAGAACCTGGAAACAACCTAGGTGCCCCTCAATGGAAGATGGATAAAGAAAGTGTGGAATATATACACATTAGAGTCCTATTCAATGGTAAAAAACAATGACATCTTGAATTTTGCATGCAAATGGATGGAAATAGAAATCACTATCCTGAGTGAGGTAACCCAGACCCAAAAATATGAATATGGTATGTACTCACTCCTGGTGAATTCTAGCGATAAACAAAGGACATTGAACCTATAGTTCATGATTTTAGAGAAGCTAAGTAATAAGGTGAACCCAAAGAGATCCTCCTGGAAATTGGAAGCAGACAAGATCGCCAGTCAAAAGTTGGGATCATGGGGGTGGGGTGGGGTGGAGGGGGAAGGGGAGAGGGGGAGAGAGAAGGGAGAAGGGGAGGGTTGGGGAGAGCTTGAGGGAGTGGGATGGTTGAGCTGGAGGAAGAACAGATATGGGAGCAGGGAAGAAGATATCTTAATTAAGGGAGGCATTGTGGGTTTGGCAAGAGACTTGACTCTAGAGGGGTTCCCAGGTGTCTACATGTATGTACCCAGCTAGGACCCTGGGCAGTGGAGGAGAGGGTGCCTGAACTGACCTTGTCCCATAGTAAGACTGATGACTATCTTGGAAGGTAACTTTTTTATATAGCTGTAAAATTTCATTATTCCATTGCCAAAGCAACATTAAAGACTGTGTAGAGCTTTATATAAAGCAACAAACATTTTAAAGAATAAATGTTTAAAATCAGCAAACATATGTGTCCTTGCAGAGCTGGTGTGCTGAGGAACAGGGATGTGGGTGGGTCCTTTCTGCCTTGCTTTCCAGGCTTAAGGTTTTGGATTTCTTTAATGGTTGGTATATAAATGAAGATTTGATAACTTTATTCCATTATCTAAAACGGATAAATTATTCATGCATGGTGTAAAGACTTCATTTTGTAACAAATAACAGGATTTGTCCAAATAACAGATATTTTCACTGTATAAATGTAAATAATCATAGATGAGAATGTACCTCGCTATATTTTCAAATAAGTAACCTTCTCTCTTTAAGACATTAAAACTAGGCATCAGTTGACTTGTTCCTCATGCTAGGCCTAGAATTCTGTTGCAATGACATTGACTCCTATTATACTGTAAGATGGAGTTTTCAGAAAAATCTTGCAGCTTTAAAACATCACTAACATAATTTGTGGGCCTATGATCCACTTATGGCTCCATATATGCATTTGCTACTAACTGCAAATTACTAAGTATTTTTGATATTTAAGCTATATTGTAAAAGATCTGGCCACTTTGTGTTTTTGACAAAGGCCATGGAATAAAGGATCAAAGATTTAAGTATTTTTATCTACATTGATTCATGTTAACTTTCTCATTAAAACATTCAGTAATAATAAAAAAAAACTGAATGGAAGAAGACGCTTCTCTGAGTAGACAGCAGGCAATATCTTCCCAGGCCAGCCACTATTGTAGTTTATAGTTGGAGACTAATTTTGATTGTCTCCTTAACCTATTACTCATGCCATGATAGTAGATGTCCTTACAACCATGTATATGTGGGGGCAGCTCATTGATCTCAGTAATGAAAAAAATAAAAACAAAAACAAAATCAACACAAACAGTTGAAAATGGAATGAAAAGCAGTGACATTATAGGCAAGGAATTAAAGCACAGGGAATGGGGGATGGATTTCATCCATGAACATTATTTGATTATATAAAATTCTCCAGCAATGACATTTACAAGAGGGTTTAATGGAGAGAAGGGGAGCAAGGTAGTAGCTTAGTAATATCTCCATCAGTTATTAGTCAAGACACATCGTAATACTAGCTATTTAGATGCCAAAACACAGCCACAAAATCTGAGGAAACCAAGCAAAAGTGTGCAAAATCTTAGTGACATTGTAAGAAAAGACCAGACTGCAGCTTTCGGATTGCTTAGGATATATAGCCTGCTCTTGTGTACTCATATATACATTGCAAATATGAAAGAATGAATTGCCTAGATTGGTGGTGGTGGCGCATGCCTTTAATCCCAGCACTCGGGAAGCAGAGGCAGGTGGATCTCTATGAGTTTGAGGCCAGCCTGGTCTATAGGAACTAGTTTCCAGGACAGGATCCAAAGCTACAGAGAAACCCTGTCACAAAAAAAGAAAAGAAAAGAAAAGTATTGCTTTAAGTCATTCCTTCCTTAATTCAAAATAATATAGCACAAATGAAGGATAAGAAATTAAGTCTAGGCATTACAGTGAAGTCTGGTGCCAAGCCTACCATGGTGAAATCTGGTACAGGAAAGATTAGTCTCCTGTCCATTGCTAATCCTATCTACTTCCAAGATGAAAGGAAAATTGAGCACAGGATCATTCTACTTTGAGGTTCAAATACCATGCTATGTGCAGTGAAACCAAGAAATTTCAAAGAAATAACACTTGGTGGTGTAAGATCTGGAGTCGGTGTATGTTCAGAGACTTTTGAGTCCTCATCAGACAGACCCTTGCATTGTTCTTCATCACTGCCAGGCTTGGTCTGAGCATTAATCCCTATCCTGAGATGATACAGGTATACATATAAGGTGAATCAGAAAGGCTTAATTTAGCATCAGTCTTGGTGGCCAAAGAAATATCTTTAGCACTCCTCATCACTAGAATGGAACAAAATTTTTCATGGCCCATATTCACGGATTTAGCATATAGATCTAAGAGAAACCTATAAGGAGGTATCTAGATAGAAACTATGTATTATTAAAGGAGAGCCTTGTGTTTGGGTGTGAGTGGTTATCACCTTCATCATGTCTATGGCTGTACTCATGAGATTGTGAAAGTCCTTGAAGCTGAGCAACTCAGCTGAAAACCTACCTTACTATTATATTTGGTATCCAAGGGGCTATCTTCAACTGCATTAATTTGACCTAAGGCAGCATAGTGTGGATAAAGACTGTTTGCTAGAGGTGTAACAATACAGAAAGTATAGAACTCTTGTTACAAATCAGTATTGTGCTGGTGAAACCTGAAAGAGAACAGGTCCTAACAACATGAATCACAAAGCCAATGTCTGTGGAATTGCTACATAGTTAAGCAGAGAATTGCAGTGCACTCTTGTTGGGGAAGGCCGCTAGTGTGTCTGGTCACCCTCCACTTGTTCCTTTTCCCTACCTCCCAGCAGCTCAGACCCAAAATAACCACACAGATACTGAATCAATTAAATCACTGCTTGGTACATTAGCTCTAGCTTCTTATTTGCTAACTCTTATATCTTAATTTAACCCATTTCCAGTAATCTGTGAATGGCCACGAGGTTGTGGCTTATCAGTTAAAGTTCCCAGTGTCTGTCTCTGGCTGGGCTACATGGCTTCTCCCTGACCCCATCTCCTTTCTCCTACCATTCAGTTTAGGTTTCCTGTCTACTTCTGTTCTGCCCTGCTCTGCTATAGGCTCAAAGCAGTTCTTTATTAATCAATGGTATGCACAGCACACAGAGGGGAATCCTACATCACACTCTATTAGACCTCTACTAGAGCCAGCAACTAGCATCTATTGGGCCTGGTGTCAGTGATCTCAGACCACAAAAACGTTGTAGCAAGAAACTGAAATCTCTGTGAGGGTGGGATAACTTAACAATATGTCATTTTCAAAATATTGCTAGCTGATAATATGACACAAGGTGGCAGATTTGGGTGGCCACAGAACTGCCAATGTGTTTCTTTTTAAATTGTAGGCAATACAACACAGAGAATGTGAGAAAAGGAAAGAAGAAGAGAGAAAGAAATAGAAGTAGAATTCTTATATTGTGGTTTGTATTATTACTCACAAAGTCTATGTGTTAAAACTTTGTCTTCGGGTGTTGCTATGGGGAGGAGATAGAACATGCAATAAGAGATGTGGTACTCCAACCTCTCCATCTTTTCCATTTGGCTTAGGATGTGACAATTGCTCCTACATCTGAGCTCCCAGTTTTTCCATCTGCTATAAAATGGCAATGCCAAGGGGGTGGGGAGCATGCCAGAGTCTGCAACACACTGTTTGGGATTTTAGAATCTGAAAACTGAGATACGTAAACTACTCTTCTTATAAAATTGATCTGCTTAAAATATGTCCTTATACTAACAAAATCATTCACTTTATCCAATATTGACATATGATCTCCCCATTAAGAAAATTTAATTTTGAAATGCATCATTTAAAGCAAGTTATATACCTCTGTGGCACTAGAATTTGTTCTTCCCAGTGGGTCCTTCAACACTGAGAGCACAAGCAACTGTGTGAGTATTTTGAGACATTTGGGGATGATTTCACACTGTGTTATTTAGCTCATATATACCTTATCCTCCTTTTGCATCACAGACTACTACTTTAATCCAATTTGAAAGAGGAAAACAGAAAAGCCAAGAAAATAAAAATAACTATGCATTTTTCTTTGCCAAATATGAAATGCGATTTGAGATCCAGGTAAAGATATAACTCAATGCAGTGGATTATAATAGCCCCATAGCTAGTATAGCACACATATTGGCAATGTTTAGTTTTTATGTGCTGTAGTTGAATTATGTTGTAAAAGATGAGTACAGAGTGGATTCTGTGAGATAATTTGAGAGCATAGCATGGAGAATAAAAATATACCTTCATCTGTAGTTCAAGAATCTGCAGATTCTTTACTTGAAGAGACTTTTTTCCCCATGTATTATCTATCATTAGAAAGGACTGTTTTTTTTTTTTTGACAAAATAACACATTAAGCTACTAAGAGGTTATTTTTAGCATTGTCAATGCAGAATTGAATAGGAAATATGAATCTAGAAATTCTAAATAATTCTGAAATAGTACTATCACCTTTTGATGACTAAAGCACCAACATATAAGAAATACGGTTTTACAACCATCAATAATAAGTTAATCCACTTTATCTATTTCTAATATTCTTGGGAGAACTGGCAAAAATGCATAGTTAGATAGTTGGTACAGTGTTATTTTCTTGCTTCATTGTAGAAAGTCTTGAGTTTAATGTTTCTAGTGAAAAATATGACAGGGTGCAGAAGTACCACAGCATATTGAAGCATTATTTCTATGATTGTTTTTATTTTTATTCATGTTCTTGTGCTATGATGAACATGTTTACTCATGAATCTGAAATCTCTTCATTGTTCCCTTTGGGAAATTAAGCAGAAAAACTTGTGTGAAATATAAATTTTCAAAAGACACTCTGCATTTGTCAGATGAATTAGTCATACTATTTAGCTTGCTAGATCACTGACTACCTTGGTTTTTCATTTATCTATTTTTACATTTTTAGGCAGAATATAGTCACATTAATTTCTCTCCTCATCCCTGCTCTAACTACTCTCCTGTCCTTTCTTATTTCCTGTCAAATTCATATTCCTTTATTCTTTAATTATTATTGTCACCCACCCCACGTATTAGTATATAAAAGCAACTTGATGAGTTTGTTTACTGTTGTTATTATTGTCAGTATATATTTTATGACTGAAAGCCTGGAATTGGATACCATTTACATGGCTCGTCTCCGGGATAAACTAATAATTCCTCTTTCAGAAATCCTTATTTTACTGTAGCTCTTCATCAAGTAGTGTCCCATTCATTTTAGATGTCAACTTCTGTTGTCATTATTTAAGTGGCTATGTTGTTGGAAGTTCTTGGGTGCAGTTTTTTGTCAAATCTAGAAGACACAATCTTCCTGTTCTTCTGGCTCTTTCAATCTTTCTGTCCTCTCATTTACCATGTTCCCTGAGTCTTAAGTGTAGAAGTTATGTTGCTTATGTATCAGTTGGGTTTGCACACTCCATAATCAGTTGCTTTCTGAATTTTGTTGCATTAGAGCTACACTTATCTGTGGGAATAAGAATAATTACCTAAAGTACAATTAAGAATTATAGTCTTTAGAAAAGTGGTTGTAGTATGTTTTCCTCTAAGATCCATGACTTCTGTAGTTATGGGTGGTTAGCTAGATTTACTCCAAGCATGGATATTGTCCAAGTTTCTCTTTCTATAGATTTCAGAGTAGCTTACTGTGTCAAAGAGACTAGAACATAGAGATGGACAATCCATCCTGGCACCAGTTCAATCTCTTTGTGTACAATGAGCTGTGTAGATGTCTTCAAAATGAGGCCCCTGTCATCAGTTTCAAAGAATGAGTATCTGTCCTAGCACCATTCTGGGGATCTCCACAGGACCCCCTTGGCCAACAGCTCTAACAAATATAAGCCAGTTCCACTACTAAAATCCTTATTTGGGTACAAAAGAAGGCCAATTTAGCCTGCAAATCTTCTTCCATTACTAGTAATCTTCATTGGGGTAACCCTTATAGATTCCAGGAAGTTTCTGCTGCATAGGTTTCCACTCATCCCTCCAAATTCCCCCAATTTCAGCTATCTCTTGACCTACTTGCAAGAAATTCTGGGTTAATAGTAACACAGAACATGTAGGAAAGGATAACAAATATCTTATTTAACTTGAAGCCTACTCCATCAGATGGAGTCAATACCCTAAACAACTAGACACTGGATAGTACACAGATGTAGGGTATAACCAAGCATGACTAGAAAAAAAATAAGTGAAATTATTCCTAATGATATTCTGCCATATATATTCAATGATCAGTGCCTTATCCAGTTGTCATCAGAGTGGCTTAGTAGCAAATGGAAATCGGAACCCAGGAAAAGATACTATGCAGAGCAAGATCTAAATTGGAGATCTCCAGTTTGGACAAAGCGATCTGAACTGATCACTCCATAGTCTACTTCATCAACAAGAATTTTCTCCCAGAAAATAAGAAACACTCACTACTTTATTTATATCTCACCATATCTACCAACCTCAAATACCTCTTTATATTCCCCAGAGAAAACTCATTCATGCCCTCATGTACCAGATCAAAAACTAGGCCATGTTGTAGAATACAAACCAATACAGACAGGAATTAAAACATGAGGAATCAAATAATTGAATTGTATTTAAAACTAGAGTCCACAAAAGTTGACTTGAGTATTGAGCCAAACAAAATGGTTTCCTGCAAAATCAAAATGTGAATTGGGCAGGAACTCTATATTAAACAATATAAGCAGAATATAATTGTCATAAATTGAGGAACCTACCCAATATTTTATTTTTTGTCCTAATTTTCCAAACATTAGTGCATACATTTTTCTAGACTTGTCATTTGTAACTATGGTTATGATGCTAATCTGAGAAACCAACAACAAAATTACCATGAATTTCACTTTTTCTCCATTTTTCCAAAAACAAAATATTTTTTAGTGACAGAGCTTAACAATTTCAGCATATTGCTTTACTTTACTTATTAAGTCAGAAGCTTTTGTATTTGCATTTATGGAAGGCAAATTTATAACTACCTTTTTGCTAATTCATAGCAAATATTTCTGTATTTAGTGTTTAATTTTTTTTCTTATAGATTAAGACTGAAATCAACTACAGAAAACTACCAAGTATTTTAGAGACAATAAAATCTTATGTTTTTGAATTATTAATATTTTTAGAAATGTCAGTTTAGTTAGAATTATGATTTTATCATAATTTATCATTGTAAAAACTTAATAGTTCTCATGTTAGTTATTTTCTATATCTTTTGTTTGTAAATCATATAGTAACATCTCATTTATTATGATTTTAGAATCACATGTGATTTTATCCCTTAGTTAAATATGAGCTCATCTTATATACAAAAAATACTCCTGTCTTCTATCCAGTTTATTTATAAATTTTGTTTGTTTGCAATATAATATTGTGAGAAGAATTCAATAATTTGAGATGATATACCCCAGTCTGCCTTGTGATTACAATAATCATCATTGAAGTTGAAATTTTTATTCCTCTAGGATGATAAATACCTTTTTTAAAAAAAATATAATTGAACCCTGGCTTCACATATGTAGCTCAGGCTCACTTTGAGTTAGAAATCATCCCCAAACCATAAACAGTGACTTTGAAGGTGTTTTTTAGGAGACCCAGTTAAACTTTCCTTTTACATTTTGATGTTTTTCAAACTTTTTTCCATCTATAACTTATATTAGTAGGTAATAGTGAGGTTTACATAGAAGCTTTCTTTCCAAATAGTTCTCAAGCATACTCACACCATTGAAAAGGAAACAATGCTTTCCTCTGAGTTGAGTTGCCTCTTGTAGCAAATATCAACCTGTTTGGTTATTGTAACTGTTTACATGTAAACAATCAAATTTTCACAGAGAGCTGTTTATTATAGAATGCACAGGTCAGTATTTATTTATTTTTATTTATTTATTTATTTATTATGTATACAATATTCTGTCTGTGTGTATGCATGCAGGCCAGAAGAGGGCACCAGACCTCATTACAGATGGTTGTGAGCCACCATGTGGTTGCTGCGAATTGAACTCAGGACCTTTGGAAGAGCAGGCAATGCTCTTAACCGCTGAGCCATCCCTCCAGCCCCCCAGGTCAGTATTTATTTAAGACAATTTGTAGGTCTTCTTAGTTTGCAAGTATAGTATAATTACATTTTTCTTTCATCTTACATTTAACTGTTTAATTTTACAGAATCATTTTTCAAATGTTTTCTTTGTTACCAGAATGTGTTTTTTTTTTTTTTTTTAATCAAACTGAGTGTAGCTAGCACTCTGAACTATAAAAGAGATGAAAGCATGTCTGTTCTGGATGAAAAATCCTGATGCCCTGAGCACCAGTACTGTCCAGCCCCTACCTGAACACTTTTAGGATTTCTGAGTCTCATGTTTAACTCTATCATCCTACCTTGACACTAGCATATTTTAAATAAATACCCATGAAATTGTACTTGGATGTTATTTGAAATTGAATTGAGTACATAAAATTCATATTGGAATTTATGTCTTCTATTGATGGCCAGTTTGTTGCATGTTGTTTGTAATAACATGGAATTTCTTCTTTATACTGTGCTATAGCATTTTGACACTACAGGTTGACACACAGGTTCTGGTTTTTTTGTTCCTATGGTGTACCGCACCAATAAGTAAAGGGAGATCTGAGTGATGTTAGGCCTGTTCTCTGCCTAGCCTAATGATTTTACTATGACACTCAACTATTATCCTATCAATTGTCATTGATCATTTTTTGCTAGGCTGAGAGGATGATATAATGTGCTCCAAAATAAATATAATAATGTATTTCCTCATTAAATTTTCATAATCAGCCATTTAAGTAATGCTATTATTCTTCTAGGTTATACATATGAGAAAAGTAAATTAAGTACCTAGAATATAATGTCCCAGAGACTAATATGGATCTAGTATTACAAGTCTAGCATATTCTTAAATTTTTATTTATTTCTTCTATGCATGGAAGTAAAAATCATATTAAATATAGTACTATGAATATTAACATTTCCACGTTACCACATTAGAAATTGCTAGCCCATTATTAAGTCTTTGTAAAAAAAGAAAATAAAAAAACTTTTGATAAATAAAAGTCTCACAAAATTTTAAAACAATGTCCCTAAAAAATAAGCTTTATTTCAAATATGTTTTGCCAATATTAGTCAGGGAAACAAGATTTTAGAATATCAAGTTTGTGGTCAGCACAGTTACATCTTAAGTAATTTGACTTTTGAAAGCTTTCTCGTGGCCCTGAATGCATTTTTACCAACAAGACTGTAAAACTAGTGTTTTCCAGTGGAAAACCAACTGCTGAAGAAGTTGGGGAGGTAGACAATGCTAATAAAAGGAACGGAAAAAACAAAGGAGTAGAGGAGAAAGAGATGAAAATCTGTTTTGTGTCCAAATACCCTAATCAATTTTGTGAACAAAGAAACACATCCTAAAGGACAATAATGGGGGTGTTTGTTGTATTCTTGGGGAAAATTCACTTAAAGCTGCATGCCCTATACTCAAGTTATAGTTCGTTATTTCTAATGTAAAAGTTTCTAAAGTCATTAAGTCACAGTTGTTTGATCTTCTTCCTTTGTCAATACATCTTGCAATACAATTTGGATGCTAAACTGAGAGTGGATTATCTCTCAGAGAGACAGAAATACAATACTAAGATTGTGACCAAATACTTACTGTTGCCCCTTCTTCAGAAGAATCGATAAAGACAAGTGAACAAGGGAAGATTTCATGTCTGAAGTGTACTGCCAGGAAGTTCTATTTAGCACTAAGCAATGTGCTTGTGCAACCATGGAAACACTCTGTTCATATCGTCTAATAATAATGTACCTGGTATAGTTTCTCTTAGCTAGTTTTCATAAAGCTTTTTTTTTATTCCTGTCATTTAATTTCTTTTTTTTCCTTTTTATACTTTCTTCTTTTATTCCATGATATTTATTGAGCTCTACATTTTTCTCTGCTCCCCTTCCTGCCACTCCCCTCTCTCCTTCAACCATCCCCCAAGGTCCCTATGCTTCCAATTTACTCAGGAGATCTTGTTTTTTTTATACTTTCTCCTTCCCATGTAGATTAGATCTACATAACTCTCTCTTAGTGTCCATATTGTTGCCTAAGTTCTCTGGGAATATGGTTTGTAGGCTGGTTTTCTTTGTTTTATGTTTAAAATCCATTTATGAGTGAGTACATGTGATAATTGTCTTTCTGTGTCTGGGTTACCTCACTCAAAATAATGCTTTCTAGTTCCATCCTTTTTCCTGCAAAATTCAAGCTGTCATTATTTTTTCTGCTGTGTACACTCCATTGTGTAAATGTACCACATTTTTTTATCCATTCTTCGATGGAGGGGCATTTAGGTTGTTTCCAGTTTCTGGCTATGACAAAGATGCTAAGAACATAGTTGATCACATGTCCTTGTGGCAAGATTGAGCATCCTTTGGATATATATCCAAAAGTGGTATTACTGGGTCTTGAGGAAGTTTATTTCCAAATTTTCTGAGAAATCGCAACACTGAAATCCATAGTGATTGTACCAGCTTGCATTCCTACCAGCAATGCAGAAGTGTTCACTTTTCCCCACAACCTCTCCAGCATAAGTTGTCTTCAGTGTTTTTGATCTTGGCCATACCTACAGGTATAAGATGGAATCTCAGAGTTGTTTTGACTTGCATTTCTGTGATGACTAAGGATGTTGAACATTTCCTTAATTGTTTTCAGCCATTTTAGATTCCTCTGTTGAGTGTTCTCTGTTTAGGTCTGTACTCCATTTTTTATTGGATTCTGTGTTCTTTTGGTGTCTAATTTCTTGAGTTCTTTGTATGTTTTTGAGATCAGACCTCTGTCTGATGTGGAACATCTTTTCCATTCTGTAGGCCATCATTTTGTCTCGTTCACCGTGTCCTTTGCTTTACAGAAGCTTTTCAGTTTCAGGAGGTCCATTTATTTATTGTTTCTCTCAGTGTCTGTGCTTCTGGGGTTCTATTTAGAAGTGGTTCCCTGTGCCAATGCATTCAAGTGTACTTCCCACTTTTGCTTCTATAAGGTTGAATGTGGCTGGCTTTATATTGAGGTCTTTGATCCATTTGGATTTGAGTTTTATACATGATGATAGGTATGGATCTATTTTCCATTTTTCTACATGTTGATATCCAGTTATGCCAGCACCACTTGTTGAATATCCTTTTTTTTCCATTTGATATTTTTTGCTTCTTTATCAAAAATCAGGTGTTTGAAGATGTGTGGATTGATATCTGGGTCTTCTATTTGGTTCCATTGGTCCTGATGATATGATAGTTTACATAAGTGATTCCAAAAATTCTACCAAGGAACTTCTACAACTCATAAACACATTCAGCAATGTAGCAGGATACAAGATTAACTCAAAAAATCAGTAGCCCTCCTGTACACAGATGATAAAAGGGCTGAGGAAGAAATCAAAGAATTGACACCCTTCACAATAGCCACAAATGGCATAAAATATCTAGGAGTAACTCTAACCAAAAAAGTGGAAGACTTGTATGACAAGAACTTTAAATCTTTGAAGAAAGCAATTGAAGAAGACACCAGAAAATGGAAAGACCTCCCATGCTCTTGGGAGGCAGAATTGATATAGTAAAAATGGCAATCCTACCAAAAGCGATCTACAGATTCAACGCAATGTCTATCAAAATCCCAAGGAAATTCTTCAAAGACCTTGAAAGAACGGTACTCAACTTCATTTGGAAAAGCAAAAACCCAGGATAGCCAAAACAATCCTGTGCAACAAAAGAACTTCTGGAGGCATCACCATCCCTGACTTCAAACTATACTACAGAGCTACAGTACTGAAAACAGCCTGGTACTGGCATAAGAACCTGCCGTTTAATTTCTAGCTGTCTATGTCTTTAAATATAAAGCATTTTGTAAGTGGTATAGAGTTGAATGTATTCATACTTTATGTTTTAACAAATAAAGCTTGTCTAAAGATCATAGACCAGAGTTAAGCTACTAAAAGCATGGCAGATGAGGCACACACTCTTAATTCCAGGACTGTGGAGACAGAGGGAGAAGGATTTCTGTTAGTTGACGGCTACTCTGAGCTACACAAAATTGAATCTGTGTAAAAGAGAAACAGAGCTCACACAAAGGTTTAATCCCAGGACTAGGGAGATGGAGACAGGAGTGTTATGGCTGGGTAGAGAGGGGAATATAGGCAGAAGGAGACAAACTCATTGTAGCCTGAAGTTTGATGGAGATAGTTGCAGTCGGAGGTTTGGCAGAGACAACAGCAGTCTGAGAATCACCACTGCAGTCAAAGGGCAAAGGCAGGAGACCATCTGAAGACAGGCTCGCCCATCTGGTCTGAGCATTGGTAGATAAAAAAGGTCTCTCTAGTGACTGCTGGTCGCACTGCTTCTCTAAGCCTTAAATTTTACCCTCTAATATCTGACTCCAGTTTTATTTATTAAGACAAACTAGAATTCATGATACACATGATCGTTATTATTTTTAAATGAAAATGTTTGTTTCTTCACTGCCAAGTTTTGATCGATTGCATTTAATGTAATTTTAATAAAACCTGTCCAATGATTCACTTGAATATCCTCCAAAAATGTATACATTAAAGGATTGATTCACGGTTTTTGATTGTATTGAGGTATAGTAAATTCTCTGAAATGATGCCTGATTGGATATTCTGGTAGTGAAAACATGACTTTAAAGCATTTATTTGAATTGTGGGACCTCTTTGTCTGTCTGATTCCTGCTGGCAGTGAAATCAGAAGCTTCCCCATCACATACACCTGCTAGGATGGGCTAGCTTACTACAGAACAAACAATACCGCTGAACAAAAAATGTGCTGAAACCTCAATATTTGTGAAAGAAGGCCATTCTTCTTTTTATGTTGAATAGTTGAATAGCTCAGATAAGAATGTAAATCTAACACAGCTAAAATTAAATCAATAATCTAAAACTTATATTCTATTATGCTTCTTTCCTTCAACTGTTTTTCTAATTTCACTTTTAGGTTCTTTTTTTGATAATTTTACTTGTGTCTTTCCTTTTTACTGGCTGAGCAGTCCTAGTATACTTTTATATTTTTACACTTTTGGTTTCCTTTTCTGGCAGCCTGTCTAGAACATTTTGGAACTATGAAAGCTGACTCTCAAGATGGAGCATACATTTCTTTAATTTCTGACTAAATACTTTAGTATCTTTAGCAATAGTTTCTTCTCCTAAAGCTCTGGTAGGCAACAATGTGCAATGTGAACAGCATGCAATGCTGTGGTATATCTTGAATTTCTCACACCAACAATTGAAGGGAGGTATCTCATACCAATCCTTGGCTTTATGTTTCTATGATTTCTGCAAGGAACATTATTCCCCATCCCTTGTAAGAAATATATTGTTGAACATTTCAAGGACTTATTTGGTTGTGGTGGTGGTGATGGTGGTGGTGGTGGTGGAGTAATGTGTACATGTAAGAGACAGAGAGAGGTATATGCACTCTTAAATGAATAGGTGGGTGTATGTTGAGGTTAGAAGTCAATTTTGAGTATCTTCCTAAATCTGTCTTTGTCATCATTTTAGATATTGTCTCTCAGTGAACACTGAGCTCACCACTTCAGCTAGGCTGGCTTGTTAATAGGCTCTAGGTATGTCCTCTAATATTTGTATATATTGACAATAGTAAGGTTATTGTGGGTGGTGGTAAGGGTAATCTGTAACATGAGGACCTGCTTGTTGGGGTTTCTGTCCTGCCCAGTACCTGCAGCTAGTAAGCCCCAAAGAAAATCACACAGAGGTCTCCATAAGTTATAAAACTGATTGGCCCATTAATTCAGGCTTCTTATTAACCCTTGTATCTTATATTAACCCATTATTCTTGGTATATGTTAGTTACATGGCTCGGTACCTTTTTCAGTGGGGCAAGTCACATCCTGTTTCTTCAGTGTCTTGATAGGACTGGGGAGAAATGTGCTTCCTCCTTCCCAGAATACTCCTGTTCTCATTTACCCATCTCTACTTCCTGTCTGGTTGTCCTGCCTATACTTCCTGCCTAGCTATTGGCCAATCAGCATTTATTTAAAACATAATTGACAGAATAAAGAATTGTCCCATACCAGTGATTCAGATTCAGAGACTCTTGATTGAATGACCAGCAATTTAATAACTGAGCATGCCTATGCCATATTGGTATTATATTTAAAAGAAAATAATGTTAGGACTTCAAGAAATATATCTCATGATAGACAATGTAATAAACAAAATATGAATCATAATCCTTCTAACTGAAAGTAAAAAAAATCTTTTTTTCATATTCTTTTTTTTATTCAAAAAAATTTACATTTTCTCCCCTTCTCCCAATCCCCTTCTGCCCCCACCCTTCCTCCCTTCCCCTGCTTCCTTAAAAGAGGGCATGGTACCCTGCCCTGTGGAAAGTCCTAGGCCCTCCCCCATCCATCCTGGCCTAGGAAGGTGTGCATCCAAATAGAGATTTGAGATTATTTACAAAATACATATTGTACAAAAGACAGAAAACAAAGTAAAAGAAGTTTTATATGAAATTTCATCCATGAACTTCTCTGTGACACCCAAAAATCATTTGAGTTAAGAAACAATACCTTAGTGTGTTTGTGTGTATGTGTGGCATTCTTCCTTACAAAAAAAGTATAATGATTCAGACTTTATTCAACAACAACAATGATGCAATCTTGATGGTCTCTTAATGGCAATATATTTTGAAATATTTGTAAATTTAATCTCCAAAATTTGTACAAATCAGAAACAGACTTAAATAAGGTTGCATAGAAAAACACATTAAATCATTATCTTCATAGAAAAAATAATTTCTATATAGAAACGTAAAATATTTAACTGAGTTACAATATTCCCTATATCCTCCAAAAGTTAAGAATGCATTTGTTCTATTCATAGTAAAACCTATTTTAAAATAAGTTTAAACTGTGTTTTGAGTTAGTAATCATGTTTCCAGCACAGTGCTTTTACTCTTTATTAGTTTCTGACTGGGAAAAGTGGGAGGTATCTAATTCTAGTATAAGCAGCTTTAGAATTCCTGCTGAGTTTCATAAATAACCAAGAAAGAAAAGTAAGACATTCAAGTTGACTTCATGCTAACAATGAATAGTTGTTAAAGTACTAAAGCCTTAAGGCAGAAATCAAACAATTTGAATGACTGGCACCTTTTTCTTATAACAATTTCTGACAGGGAGAGAAAAAAACTAAAAGTTTTCCTGCTATTCGGTATTTAAATACTTATAGTTACTATTATAAATATATGCAAAGTCAGTCTCATTTGAAAGAGATAAGAGAAAAGGAAGAAAATGATAGTTAGTAATACATTTTAAAGTATTATACTAATAGGCAATCAAGTTTGTTTTTAAGAAAATTTGTTCTAGTGTTCTAAAATTAATAAGATAACATACACATTATTATAAGAAATAAAGTGTTTCCTGAATCTAGTGTGACAAATAAACTTAGTATTTTTAAAATAAAATATCAAGTATCAAAATGTGGAGGTCACTTTGTGTGTAAATTGCTGCTGTACAAGTATGAGGACCAGATATTAAATCCCGAAACTGAGATGCGGCTGGTATTGTCACACAAGTCTGTGACCCCACTGTTTCTACAATATAAAGAGATTAGAGGTAAGAGACTGCATATAAGTTCCTGGCTCGCAGCCCTTGTGTGGACAAGCAAGAAGAAACCTCATCACCAAGCAGGGTAGAAGACAAAGGTTGAGCTGTCCTCCAAATGCATGCTGAAGCAATACACCACACACACACACACACACACACATGCACAAAGGCATTCACACACACACGTACCATAAGTTCACTAATAAGACACTTCAACCAATAAAATAAATAAACCTTTAAAATTTAAAAAAATTAAAAAGAATTAGATTTTACAGTAATGTATATTTTGAAAGCTGGATAAGAAATTATTTCCTAAAAGCATATATGTTATCAGGAGTATAAAAAATAGTTCATATTATGAGGTCTGGTATGATTATGTAACCTAAATAAACTTTTAATGTTATAGTAGTATTTATTATATAATAGTTTTGTTAAAACCTATTTTTTATTATACATTTATATGAATTCCATTTTTAATTAAAACATATATAAATATTTTTAAATGACTGCTATGCCTAAAACCTTTTATATTTTAGATTCTATAAATAAGCAAAAATTTATAAAGCTTATTTGATAGTACAACCTTAAATCTTTGCCTTTAAAGGTATTAATAAAATTTGTATTTGAGTGACATGTTTATAAAGTCTATTATCATTTTATTACATGAGGTGTTATGAAGATCTCCTCAGCCTTCCATATTGCTCCATGTCTAGTTCTCAAGAAGATGTATTCTTTCTGTTGAGGAGAAATCATTTCTCCAATAAAGGATTGTGTTTAGCGGTGAGTAGAGGACTAGCTGCACCCCCATAATACCATTTACATGCAAACTCTCAACCATAAACAAAACACAAATGAAACATTAAATTTCTAATAATAATGTATATTTGTTACCATTACTTGATCACATATTTCACCTTATCTCTACTTATAAATGATATTAGTACCCTCTAGAAAATGGTGAGACCTCTATCATCGTTGTTGTGGAAAGGCACCATGACCCAAGGCAACTTGTAAAATATAAGTATTTAATTTTGAGCTCACTCTTTTAGAGGGTAGTAGAATAGTGACCTGAAGGGCAACAGGAAGGGAGATATATCATTGACCATCTAACACTAGGCAGAGAGATAGCTAACTGGGTATACCCTGGACTTTTGAAACTTTAAAGCCCGCTTCAGTGACATACCTACTCCAATAAGGCCATACCTCCTAATTCTTCCAAAAAAGTTTCACCAACTGCAGACCAAACAGTTAAATATATATCCTGTTGGAATCATTCTCATTTAAACTACTGCCACCTTGTTGTTGATATTTCAGACTCACGACTTGGAGGAATCAATCTGTGTTTGACTTGGAAGCCTCCTCATTGAAGAATAGGTCTCATAGTTTTGGAAGGAGCCAATCAAGTTCACAATGGAGAAAACAAACCAATACTCCTATCTGTTCAAAATCACCCCCCCAAAAAAACATAGCAATGATTAGTGTGTCAAGATATTACAATAGTTCCATAGTGGCATTCATACTCTTGGGTAACCTAATTGTACTAAAATTCTGCTGAGTATGAAGGAATTCATGCCTGACATTGCAAATTTAGCCAGAAATCAGTGGTTGTTGAGGTCATTTAATATAGAGAACCTGTTATCACCACATTCCTAAACCAGAATAATCTCTAACTACACTCTAAACACTTATCTTTATATCAAAGACAAGTGTATCTCTCATTCCTTATCAAAAAATTATTTTTGCAATAGACAGAGATCATTATAAAAGGCTATAACTGGTCAAAATGTGGAGAGCAACTGACTGTGTGGTATCTTCCTCAAATGATTCGTTTATGAAACAACACCCATACTGTGAATGTGTGAGGAATGTTAGGGAATTGGGTGGATTGTAAAAATCAGAGAATATAGACAGCTGCTGAGAGACAGTGTTTTCTAAGGTGTTGGAGAACAAAGGGTGCATGGATCTGGGAGTGACTGGAAGGAGTAGAAGCTGACTATACTAAATTATATATTAAAATAATAAAATCAATATAAAAACAAACAAACATAATGAAAGTCAGGTCATACTTCTCTTTTATATCTTTCTCGGAACCCAAAAATGTCAAGTCCAGTGACTTTTCCCAAGAAGAGTAAAGGGAAGTAATGGAGGAAATTCAGGAAATGATTTGAATCAACAAAGCTATTTTAGAAGATGATATAAGATCTAGGTTAAAGTATAGAAATTATTGGGACAAAGAGTGAGAGGTGTGAATAACTAAGAAGACATACTCAACTATGATCTGACTGATTATTTTGTCCCATCTCCTTCTGCAAGGTGGCCGAAGAAGTGAGTATTGCCTGTGGAGCATTCCAATTCTGTGAGACTATTGCTCCTATTTGGTGGGAGGGGTTCAATGTATCAGGAGTATTCGATCTGTAATCTATTCTATCTGTAATCTGTAACCCACAATCAACTTAGAAACTATTCCTATTTCACAACTGCTAGGAGAGGGCAGTTACTTTTCTTTAACTATAAGTTAAATGAGATTCAGAGAATGGTTCTTAATCTATGAGAATAGTGGAAACACAGGTTGAACCCAATGGGTTATAAGAAAAGAAAAAAAAGGTTAGTATTATTCATCATTAGTTTTATGATAAAAATGAGCTCTATTTTTAGGGTTTTTTTCTTAGTTAAATGTTGCAGGAAGGTTTGCAGCTAGTAATTACCCACCTACTGGGATGTGGCCTAATACAATATTTACCTCGATGCCAAAGCATGTCCAGCCCCTTCTCTTCTCCCCTCTGATTCCTATTTGCTCATTCAGATTGTTTTGGATCCCATCTCCATCCACCGTTCAAGCAGAGAATCCTAATTCATAAGTTTTTTCTCCCTAAATAAATACTATCTATCTCTCAGTTCTGAGCTAGCATGGGATTTCTTTTAAGCATCTGATGACTCTGCCATCACTTGGTGCCATGTGGGTTTACAATTCATGCCCTCCGTGCTGGAGCCTTAGTCCTTCCACAGCCTGGACAGATTTGCTTATGCCTGAACATTTTTTTTATATAAAATCTCTGTCAAAATGGATTTTGCAGCGTGGCAGCCGGAGCATGATTAGAAGCTGTGTTTGCTAGCCACTGCAACCTCCCTGTAGTGATCCTTTGTCATGGCAGCCAGAGCATGAGTAAAAGCATTGTTTTGCCAGCTGCTGCAACCCCAATGTAAGCAGCTTCTAGGTTTGTGTTCTCTGCCCCTGGACTCTGGGTTTCTTGCTCTGTGTATGGAATTGATTTGATTACATTTAATCTGTTGAAAGACTCATTTTCCCCCAGTTTTTAACAAGTACCAAGGTGGATTTTAACACAGGACCTGCATGCCACCATTGCATTAATTCTATTCACGACTCAGAAACAGCACCATCTGCTGGTTAACAGGTAATAGGGCAGATTTCATTTCTAATGGATCTTTTACTGCATTTTTTGCTACCACAATGGAAGGTATTATACGAGGCCTATATAACTATGCAGGTACCTCAATTTACTGGTTACTAGGTTTCAGTTTTCTTCTCCATATTCTATCATTAAGGAAGAATATGGCACTAGTTGACAAGATTAATATAATCGAAAATCAGAGGTTATCTGAACAAGTGGAAACTATGATAGGAAAAATTGACTCCATATCTAAGGGTACTAGGAAGTTACATGAAAGGGTTCATACTGATGAATTTGACATTCAGAAGCTATCACAAAGTTTAGATAAGTTAACAGACAGAATGTAACTCCAGGATGGCAATCTACATGATATCCAAGGAAAGTTCAAGGAAGAGATGGTATCTTTAATGGGGAACATGAAAATCTTAGAATCACAGTTGCAGATTGAGGACCAGAAAATTGATACCTTAGTGAAATCACTAGAAACATATGCAGGTCAAGAGATTCAGGCTTTACAAGAGACAATGATAAAAAGATTTGAAATGATTGAGGAAATTATTGGAGCTGATGAACAGGGAAAGAAGGCACAAGGACAGGATACAACATCACCACTGGCTGTCAGAACTGGTTTACCCAGTGTTTTAGTGTCCTACCCTGTAATTTACTCTGACAAAGCATCAACTTCTAAAGGCTCGAAGGGAGCCAAAGAAGATAGATGGATACCAATAGGACTGAATGATCTAAAAGAAAATAAGCAAGTTGTAGTTATTTATAGCTTGCACTCCACATTTCTTAATGACATGATAAGGACTTGGGTTTCTAATGTCAGAGCTACCCCCTCCCCCATGATTTTTCTGAGTTAGTGTCAGCGGTCCTAGATGATGGACATTCCTTGATGTTTGGAATTTATTTCAGAGAGGAATCCAAACATATGGAATGACAAGGAAAAGCTAAAGTCTTGAGGTTTCTCAAGATCAACTTCTTGAAAAAGGCCCATATACTGACCCACAGGTACAAGCTCTTTACAATGAAGAAATCTTGTCTCTATGCCACAAAGCAGCCTTGCATGCTGGGGAAAGGATCCAGTAACTAGGAAAAAGGATCAAATCATATACCAGGGATAGGCAAGGACAAAGAGAATCCTTTACTGACTTTTTACAGAGATTAATTAAGGCTGTACAAATGGGAGTAACAGACTCAGAAGCTAGATGAATAATTCTTGAATCTCTGCTTTTGAAAATGCAAACTTAGAGTGCAAAAAGAGAATTGGGACTTTAAGGTCTAGATCAGCACCTATGGATGAATGGATTCAGCATAGGATGAATGTTGAGACATTTGACTATAATGATGAATTTTGTGTATGAGAAGCGATTTCCAAAGCAATGAGGAGACATCAAACTGACAAATGTTTTAATTGTGGTAAATTAGGATATCTGAAAAGGGATTTCAGGCAAGGAATTTCTAGGAATATTATTTCATTTGGGAATGGAAAAAATAGGAGATCTCAGCCTTCAGGTATGTGTGGAAGATGTGGTAAAGGATGACATTGGACCATGAATGCAGATCAACGACAGACAGTCAAGACAACATGATACCATCAGGAAACTCGTTAAGGGGCCTCTCACAGGCCCCTAAGCCAAAAGTGGCCCAGTTATTCCCAGTAAACATGGAGGAAAAGTCACACCAGGAAAATTAAAAAACCTAGAACCTTCTGTGCAAGACCATAATGTTCTATGACGGCTCAAATTTGGAGGATAAGTCAAAAATTCAAATAGGAAATAAGAAGCATATATTTTGGTAAACTTCTATAAATGATCAGAGACCAAAGCAGAAAGTGCATATAAATATAATTGTAATTGTTGGCTTGATAGACACAGGAGCGGATGTGAGTATCATTACTCCAGAATTGTAACATCCAAATTTGCCTATTCAAGATGCAGATGTTCAATTACTAGAAATTAGAACCATCCTTCAAGGTAAACAAAGCACGAGATGGGTTGAGTATATTGGGGCAGAAGGTCAAAGATGGAAGCTGAGGCCATATATAGCTGATATTGCAATAAATTTATGGGGCCATGACCTGCTACAGCAACGGAATACCCAGATTAACATTCCTGCAGTCTCAGGAACTCATAATTCTGGGAAGGATGTAATAAAGTACTATGAACAAAGATCACCAGCCATTCAGGCTATACAAGACCATAAAGCAACTAACAAACCTTTAGAGGTACCAACTGCCCTACCTTTAAAATTGCTAATTGAGAAGCCAATATGGGTTAAGCAATGGCCTCTAGCTGAGGATAAATTGCAGGTTTTAGAACAATTGGTAAAGGAGCAATTAGATGCTCGACATATTGAGGAATCAACTAGCCCTTGGAATTCTCCTGTGTTTATTGTAAAAAAGAAATCTGATAAATGGAGGATGGTGAAAGATCTAAGAACTGTCAACAAGATAATTCAATCTATGGGCTCTCTACAGTCTGGAATTTCTCTGCCTTCTCTGTTTCCAAAAGGATGGCCTCTTATAGTTATTGATTTGAAAGATTGTTTCTTCACTATACATTTACAAGAAAAAGATAGAGAAAAATTTGCCTTCACAGTGCCTACTTATAATAATTCTCAGCCTACTAGGAGATATCAGTGGACTATCCTCCCACAGGGAATGATCAACAGTCTCACCCTGTGTCAATACTTTGTAAATCAGCCATTGGAAATAATACATAAGCAATTTCCTAAGTCTATAATTAACTATTACATGGATGACATTTTGCTATTAAACACAGATACTTTAGAAAGAATGTTTGAAGAAGTAAAGATAGTTTTACCTAAACAGGTATTGCAGATTGATCCTGAAAAAACTACGGAGAGGAGATTCTCTCAATTACCTAGGTTATAAAATAGGTTTACAAAAAATTAGGACACAAGAGGCACAAATTAGGAGAGACCAGTTGCAGACTCTCCATGAATTTCAAAGATTGTTAAGAGACATTTCCAATCTACGACCGGCTGTTGGGATAAAACCTGATCTAATAATTCATTTAAACAAAACCTTAGGTGGTGATAAAGATTTCAATAGTCCCAGAGAATTAACAGCTGAAGCAGAAAAGGAACTGATAATGCTTGAGGAAAAATTACAGGAGGCACATGTGAATAGGGTGAATCCAAATCTTAGTAGTATTCTAGTCATATTTCCTTCCAGAATTTCTCCTATGTGAATTTTAATGCAGAGGGAAGGTATTATTTTAGAATGGATCTTTTTACCACATAATCCAAGTAAAACATTAAAAACTTATTTGGGAAAAGTGTCTGAATTAATTATAAAAGGTAAGTTGAGACTTCCTCAACTAGCAGGTAAAGACCCAGCAGAAATTATAGTGCCTATCACTACTGATGAAATAAAAAAAGTTATGGGAAGACAATGAACCATGGCAAAGAGCTTATGCTATTTTTTTTGAGAAATTAATAGCAATTATCCCACAGGCGATAGACTTAACCTTATAAAGAGAACTTCTTAGATTCTTCCTCAAATTGTACATGATGCTCCAATAACTGGAGCCCGTACATTTTATACTGATGCTAATAAATCAGGGAAGGCATATTACAAGTCAGACGAATTGAGTAAGGTGGAACAAAGCCCTAATAATTCTGTCCAGAAGGCAGAATTATATGCCATTCTTATGGTGCTAAGGGATTTTAAAGAATCTCTTAATATAGTTACTATTCACAATATGCAGAAAGAGTTATCTTGCATATTGAAACCACTAAATTTATACCAGATGATACAGAATTGACTTCATTGTTTATCCAGGTACAATAATAATCAGGATTAGCCTTTGTCCTATGTACATAACACAAATCTGATCCCATACAGGTGTGCCAGATCCTCTAGCACAAGGTAATGCAGAAATTGATCAATTATTGATTGGAAGCATGTTGCAGTCCTCAGAATTTCATAAAAAAATCAATATCTAAGGGTTAAAGAAGGAGTTTTCTATTACATGGCAACAAGCTAAGGAGATTATGAAGAGAAGCCCTACTTGCTCTTTATATAACCAAATACCACTACCTGCAGGGACCAACCCAAAGGGTACTCAAAGGAGTTAAATCTGGCAGATGGATATGTTCCACTTTGCAGAATTTGGGAAATTAAAATATGTGCATTCCACCATTGACACTTATTCAGGCTTTCAATGGGCAACTGCTTTAAGATCAGAAAAAGCTGATTCAGAAATCACACATTTATTAGGAGTTATGGCTATCATGAGTATACCTGCACAAATGAAGACAGATAATTATCCAGCTAATGTCTCTAGCAAAATAAAGTGGTTTTTTGCTTATTATAATATTAAGCATGTTACAGGTATACCACACAATTCTACAGGTCAAGCAGTTATAGAAAGATCAAATTGAACTATAAAGGATATGTTAAACAAACAGAAAGGGGTGGAAAATGCCCCCAGAAATAGATTCTGTAATGCCTTATTAACCTCGAGTTTTCTTAACGCTGATGAGAAAGGGACAACAGCAGCAGAAAGACATTGGATGATGGAAAAGTCTTCTGAATTAAATCAACCAGTTTATTTCAAGGACATGCTGACCTTGAAGTGGAAGCCAGGAGATGTGCTGTGTTGGGAAGGGGTTTTGCTCTTCTTTCCACAGGAGAAGAAAAATTGTGGATATCATCAAAATTGATAAAGGTTCAGTTTGAAGTGGAGAAACCTCTTGGAAAGGAGAAATGACAGTTCATCCACAATTATGATAATCATACAGGTGGTAAGAAAAGCATATAGGATGGGGGCAGGGCTCTGTTCTTGTCTTTGCAGAAAAATACTCATCTTCAAAAAGTTCAAGGGACCCTGGATGTTTGAATACTGACAGTTGGAAAAGTAACTGCCCAATAAGGTCATCAAGAAAACCGAATAGGTTCCATCAGTATAGATACTGAAAATATACATATATATATATATATATATATATATATATATATATATTCTAAATATATAGAGCTAGTTTTGGAGTTGGACACTGGCTCAGTCCCTCTCTAATTCCAAGCCTGTCATTAAGAGGAAAGCCTAGAGTTTCTGTTTCATGTCAGAAGCCATGATATGGGACAGAAAGAAAAAAGAATTTAGAAAACATCTTTACTTTTCTTCATATCTATTTTTGTCTTTATCATACCTTTCATTGAATATATATGTCTGTATATGTCTATATAAATAATGCTTAAGTTTTCCACAATGAACAATTAATTTTCCTGCAGTAATCTTTGAAATTTCCAGAAAGAAGATGAGGCCCCACAACAGCAACTCCACCTGGTTGATATGATGTCATAATACTGATAGCACTACTATAACACCTGTTTTGGGTACCAGCTGCACAAGATGGTTCCCACTTAGTTAGCTGAAATGGTGCACATCTTTTACAAGACTTGAGCTAGTTAGAATAGGATATTTGTTCTTATTGTGTATAATTTTGTATTAGGTTTAGAACTCTCTTATTTAAACAAAAGGGGGAGGTGCTGCAGGAAGTTTACAGCTAGTAATTACCCACCTACTGGGGTGTAGCCTAATACACTATTTACCTGGATGCTGAAGTGCATCCTGCCCCTTCTCTTACTTTTCCTGTTTCCCGTTTGTTCATTCAGATTGTTTTGGATTCCATCTCCATCCACCGTTCAAGCAGAGAATCCTGATTTGTAAGTTTTTCCCCATAAATATTGATCTCTCAGTTCTGAGCTAGCATGGGATTTCTTTTAAGTGACCAATATCTCCACCATCAGTTAAAAATAATACAGGCATTAGATGAAATCAATTTTTCTAGACTACTTCTTTGTGTGTTCTCATACATTGTTCTCTATCTTGTCTCCACTATCCACCCTGCTAAGAACTGAGCCCAAATAAAACATTCATCCATTAAATTCTATTCTTAGCTATATTGACACAGAAATTAAAAGTGACTGATTCACCTCTTTCTGTCTTGAAAAGAGTCTTAGGAATCTAAATTTCTTTCTACCAAATGGTGCTATGGAATCATAGAAACTAGACCATTTTGCCCCAGGCAAGTCATTAAATTCAGAAGGGTGATTCCTACATATCTTCTTTGAAACCATCATTCTACCATGGTCCTGCTGTTTTACAAACCAAGAAAATTTGTACAGACCTAATTTGAGTTGTCTTTCCAAATTTGTATATGATCATTATATTTTCTATGTCACATATTTGTCATGGCTAATTGACTCTTCATGAAACTTAAGCATAAAAAATGTAGGTGTTTCTTTTTATTACATATATTATTTGAATGTTCTTTACATGTGTACAATTTAATGGGATCAATACACCCCCTTTTTCTTTCACCACAATTCCTTGACAGAACCCAAATACACATTTTTTTTAAAAAAACTGAAATCATTTATTACTACCTATGGTTCAATATTATGGGGGCCACTGGAGTATGGGTAATCTAATTGTGGCCACTGACCATACGCCAAATGACTTTTCTTTTCACAGTAGCTATCAAGTCACAGAAGCATCTCAATGAGGGATAGAGTTTCATGAGCCTCTCCTCAACTATTGCTGTTCTGACTTGCCTTGGTTTTCTTTATTCCTTGAGTAGACTATTACAGCTGAAGAATTCATGAGAACGACAATCATGTCATGTTCAAAAGGGGGCTTTTCAGAACACTTCTTGCCATCTTCTAACTTTTGTGAAGTCCCATATAGAACTGAACCGTTCTGATCCCTTAAAACAAGGTAATTTTATAAGATTTTTATTAATATTTTATTCAATACAACATTGGAAAGCAATAGTGTCAAGTTCAGAAACCAAATACAATTTATAGTAATTAAAAGTGAAATCAGAGGTTAGAATAATGACATATATTGCAATAATCCATAACTGACTATGAAGTATGTTTTTTCTTTTTAAATACATATTTGTGTTTCATAAGTAAGTGATAAAGGAGAGAAACAAAATCTTACTGATGTTTGATGTATAGTTACAACAAATAATGATTCTTTATTAAGAAGTTGTGATTACAGCTTGATGTTTCTGTGAATTCACATTCTAGCATTTAAAAATACACGATATAAAACATCAAGGCAAGACATTAAAGTAACTATGTAAGCACTACATTCCATTCAGGAAGGAGTTTCATTCATAAAGTGTTTATTGGTATGTTTGAGGATTCTTTAAATAATACATCAGCAGCAAAATCAATGAAACACCAAATGCTATCTTTTGAATATGAGTAGAGTTCCTCAAATGCCCATTTTTAGTAGATGTGTTTCAGCAAGATGAGAGTTTTGGAATGTTGTGTGAATAGCGATTATTTTATGGGAATATGTCCTCGGAAGTGATTATGGAACCAGACTTTCTTAACCTTTCAATTGGTGAGGAAAGTTGTTTCATACATAGGCTCTCCCTCCAAGATGTATTAGCATCTATTACAATTCCAGATATCAAAGCAGAATGCCCAACTATAACCTAAACTTTTCATTTCAACTACCAAAATAGTCAAATATATAAACGTTTATATTTAAGTTATGCTATCTCAGGTATTTTGTGTCGATAATATAAAGTTGACTAATAGCTCAAATAGAGGTCAACATTGCATTCAAAAATGAACGAATGATGTGGATAGTTTTAGATTGTGCAAGAGCTAACCAAGCAGCCTGTGCTCAAGAGGGAGTTCCAGGGTAGTCTGTAATACAAAGTAAAACACAGGTTAAAACATAGTGCAGCAAAATAATGAAGGAATCTCTAGGAAAATGATTAAAAATTATAAATACATTTAGGTAACCTAATGGCTCTAAAGCCAATGTTTAAAAATTAATTACTTTACTACATTATATATAGAACAAACATAAGTAGGTAAGAATTTTAGGCAAAATTAAGAGAGACTTAGCAAGAAAATGAAAATATGCATATTATGAATGAAATTACAGTTTTTTATTAAATAACTTCAGTATATTATACATCTATCAATGAATTCAATACAATAGACCTGCATTTCACTTTTATCAAAAAAAATTTCATTGAATTTCAAATAATATTTTGTCACTGTGTGTAGAAACTCAAATGCTGATTCTATAGATCCTGTCATTGTCAATATTAAAAAAGAGTTATTGTTTAGAGAAAAAATGTAGAGAGAGTTATCAATACTTTTTTAATCATATTAATGAGGAGAATGCAAGGTCAAAACTCTCTAAGTGACCAAAACACTGATCCACAGGGTGCAAGGCTTTTGATATGACACCAGAGTAAATGGATTTTAAAAATAAATGAATAAAAAAATTTAAACTACATTTGTAAAGAGAGATGAATCATTTTTTATTGAAAAAAACTATAAAATTCTACAAAAACTTTGGGGAATTATGAGGACCTGAAATTATATAACAAATATGTAACTATTTTAAGGAACCATAAATAAGTTTTGAATATTAGTTTTAAATCATCATTACTGTCACTATCATCATCATCATGAGTGTGTGTATGCATGTATGTGTTTGTGTATCTGCAGGTACACGAATGCCATGGTGAATATTTTGAGTTTAGAAAACAACTTTTAAAGTCAGTTTTCTAACCAGCCATATAAGAGAACATATTTATGATATTAGCATAGGAAAATACTCATTGAGGTGTATGCATAAGCACACACAAAATATAGTAAATAATTTATCAGTTAACTTTGTCAACAAATGACACAATAAAATGATAGAATAACATTATAATATGTGGCAATAGAAAAGCAAAAATTTAACATTTGAAATAAAACAATATTTGAAGTAGCTTACAAAAAATGTGTGAAATACATTTAAAGGAAAAGTACACAACAAGCCTGAATACATAATAAAATGCTAGTTCTTAAATGTTTATTACTTTGTAGTTGATTATTATATTCATAAGCAAATATCCCTTATTACCTATAAATAAACAGACATTAAAAATTCTAATAATAAAACAGAGTTGTAATAATAAATCAAACAGAAATCATAAACATTACTTATTATAGTTATGAAGTTTGAGAATACTATAGAATATATACTATAAAATCATATACTATAAAATATTTATTATAATATAATAAATATTATAAAATTATATACTATTAGATATATTCCTAATCCTAATTTATAACAATTAAATAAAATTTATATTAAGGAACTTTTAAGTGGCAATCAAAATATCATCTGCTTGTCTGAAGATCAGGGTACAGAGCTAAGCCATAGCCACTAGTTAGCCAAAGAGGTCAGGAATTGGTCATATGCACATTTAATCCCAGCACTCAGGAGGTAGAGGCAGATGAAATTTTGTGAATTCAAGGCCACCCTGATCTACAGCCTAAACAGAACCAGGCAGTGATATCTCATACCTTTAATTCCAGTGACTGGGTGTCACATGCCTTTATTTTCAGCACTAGGAAGGTGGCAGGAAGGGATATGACTGGGCAGAGAGAGGAATATAAGGCAGAAGAAGACAGGAGCTCATTGCATTAATTTAGGTTGAGTATTCATAGAAACAGAATCTTGCCTATTCAGTCTGAGCATTCAAAGAGATAAGAACTCTAGCAGCTAGATGCTCTTCTCTAATCTTTCAGTTTCACCCCCTAATATCTGACTCCAGGTTTTTCTTTAATTAAACCAAGTAGAATTTGTGCAAAAATATGCAGGAGGATAAACATCTAATATTTAAGTATTTTTGTGTGGATTAAATCTGAAGGATTATCTAAAATGATTTAGTGGAATTCTGTCAATGTGGACTCAATCAGAGGTCATAAATAGACTGTAATGATTGTTCTGTCTCTTTAAGAGACGATCCATGTCCACTCCCTCCCCCATCTGCTGAGGCAGGCTGATCTTCAGCTTCAGGCCTGAGCTCTCTCTCTTTTCTGTCTTCCTTGTCTTCCTCTCGGAGAGGCAGCTTCTGCCTCTCTCCCCACGTCTCCCCTTCCCCGGCTTCTCTCTCTCTCTCTCTCTCTCTCTCTCTCTCTCTCTCTCTCTCTCTCTCTCTCTCTCCTCCTCCTCCTCCTCCTCCCCCTTTCTGCCCTTCTCCCTTCCCTTCCATAACCCCTAAAATAAATGTCCAACTCCACTCTATATGGTGTGCCTATCCGTCTCTCTCTTGCCCGTCCCCACAGCCACATGGAGACCTGGAGACCAGCTGCGTGGCCTCTTGCAATGTCCCTGCCTAGGACTGCCCACTGCCGGGGACTTGCATCATCCCAGGGACCAGCCAGCTGCCCACAAAGCTTGCTGGGAACCAGCCACCTTCCTGACTGCGTGATCTATTGGGACTTGCTGCTTATGGCAGCAAACTGCTGGGGACACGCAGCAAATCCATTTCATAGAACAGATCACCGAATGTTCTATTGGAATATCAGGTAACTATTTGTAAAATTGTAAATACATGGTGCTGTTGGGAGTGTTGGGGGGCTTGTACATCAGGACCTGAATTCAAATCCCAGCATCATTGTATAAGACTAAGCATGTCTACACATGCCTGTAGATCCTGTGCTCTGGGAAATAAAGAGAGAAGAAGATTACTGAGTCTTGCTGGTCACTAATCTAGGTCCAGGTTCAGTGATGGATCATGTCCGAATGATTAGGTCAGACAGTGAAAGAACAGGATACTAGCTTTTTCTGACTTCTACAGGAACAATACTCAAAGTATCAGACACACACAACACATAAACAAACACACACACAAAGTATATTAATTATAGCCAGTGAAAGAAAATAAATTTAGCTTAAGCTATTATAAATATATAGTATTTTTATAAATTTTTAATAAAACAACTAATATACTATAGGATTCAGCAATATAACACTGAAACATTTGTGCATATGTAAAAATAAATAACTGAAGGATGTTAAATAAGATACTGCTTTAATATAAAATTACATGACTGGGAGATATATATATATATATACATATATATATATATGTATATATATAAACACAGTTTACATATATACATAAATGAATAATAACAAACTTCAAATGAATATGAAGCAATGTGACAAATGTAAATTCTACAAATACACATAAATATTACAGAATGATTAAAAAAGATCAAAGAAAGCAGTTGCACTGCTTCACTGAGTATATTTTATATAAGAAAATGCACATAAAGTGTAAAACCCAATCAGAACAGCAATTACTTATGCAAATAAGGAGGAAGAAGTAAAAAGAAATGAATGCACAAGTTTTCAACAATATTTTCAAGTGTTTTTTAATGCACATAAGATGCACTGTATATTTTTGACAAATAAAATATACTACTTATACATATAATAAAAAGAACATTTGCATACCATTAAAACACATTGCAACTAGAGTTACCACATTTCTTATAAGAGTGTGGCAGAGGTTTATTTATTAATTTACTGGGCGTTTCTTGGGGGTGGCTATTGTATGAGTCATATTTTGGGAAATCTAAAGCAAAGAACTTATTCTGGAAAAGTTTTTAATTTTTTAAAAATAGTCCAAGATTAGTAGCGTAGTCTATAGAGTATAAGAACCATTTAATAAAGAGAAAAATGGTCCAAGAAGACATAACTGCTCCTGAGGGTGTCAGTGTACTAAAACATGACACAAAACTTCCATAAAACTTATCAGCAAAATATCATGCTGTAAGTTACTGTTGTATATGATTCCAAGGGGACATTGCAAAAGAAATATTGGGAAGCAGGAGCAGGTAGTGGTTAAAACAAGGGTTCCTGAATCACAGTGCTTAAATGGGAATCATGGATCACACATATGTTTGCCTTATGATTTGAGGAAAGTTAATTATAACATTGAGCCCCAGATTTCTCATTTATAAAATTAAAGCTAATTAAAGTTCCTAAATCATAGGATCATTGAAGATTTTTCAGAGATGAGATGCAGAGAAGTCAGTTTACTGAAGACTTACCATGAACTGTTCAAGTTAGGAGTGTTTATTTCCACCACTAAGCAGATGGAGACATATCGTTTGACATCTTAAGGTGTTTCTAATACCCCTGTTTGAAAATAAATAGTACTTCCTGTAAACAGAAAGTGAAGCAACTCCTATCAAATAATTTCCTACACTCCCCCACATTATGGTATGGTCTGTAGACCCTACACTGCCATCTAACAGTCAAGGTTTTGATCTGATATCTTGGAGCATATAGAAGATGACATAAGGAATGCTAGCAATGGAAACATAAGGAAAATTCGCCAAGAATGGATCCCAAAATCTCCATCATCATGAAATAGGAAATATAAGCCAGGGTGACAATTGTAAACTTTAATCTCTATAAATACTATTGAAATTGCAATCCTGCATCACCTGCATCATGCTCCTCATTAAGTAATATACATGCATTATAAAATCACAAATATCTGGGCTATATATGCCACTAAAAATATACACAGATGGTTGCTTAGAAAAACAGATACACAGATACCTAGATACGCAGAGGACAGAGTGATTGTTGATAGATATTAAAAGGTAAACTTAAATTGCCTAAAATATATTATGTACAACAAATATCCAATGAATTTTTCTTGGTAAATTAGGGCAAGAAAACATGAAATCTGACAGGAAGGCAAAACTAAAACTACCAATATTTGAAAAATACTAAAATATGCTTGAATATACTGTGAATAAGCCAAAGTACTATATGCAAATGAATAATCACAATGATGACACTCATCAAGTGATGATTTAATGAGTTCAAATGAGTCAGTGACCTCTATTCCCACTGATGATTGTGCTTCAGAGAAAAATTTCCTAGTGAATAAAATAAAGATTATCCTAGTGCCAGTGAGATATGTTAGAGGCTAAGAGCCCTTTTTGCTCTTCTAGAGGACCAAATATTGGTTTAAAAATCTACCCCAGGTAGGAGGGTGTGGAGGGAATGGGAGGAGGGAAGAGAATGGAAATTTGGATTGGCATTATTTTTTTTAAATCTAATTAAAAAAAAAAACTACTCAAAGTGGCTTACAGCTTCTTCTCAATTTGGTTGCAGGGCATCTGTTTTCTGGGGCCTCTGTGGGCACTTGCACTCATGAGTACATGTTCACAGACAAATAGACATTGAAAAAACCTTAAAATATATCTTTAATTTTTAAAAAATTATCACAATCTAAATTATATCTCTAAAGTCTCCAGATAATAGATTTTCAACTGATCCACTTTTTATTCTGTAGAAATAACAATGTTTCTTTACTATTACTACAGGAGTGAAGTGGAATTTACTGTGGGACAGAGATGATTTCCTAGGTTTTTGAAGAGATAGGAGCTACTTTACAGCTACTGTATTTAGGAAAGAAGAAATCTGCGGATCCAAAGAGATAAATCACTTTACTTGATAGAAATATTGAGGAAAGATGGCAAATCCATTCTTTTTCTCTCATGTTTACCTTTCTAGTATATATGCTAATGTCTGCTTTTCAGAACTTAGAGTTTTATCTCTGTATGTTGAACATACTTTGTCTTTGATAATACCTTTGTCGTATTTTAGTATAATTCACATAGGTAAAATATTTCCAGGCAGATAGAGTCACTTTTGACATTAACTTGAAAAGATAAAGGACAGTGAAGGTATTTCTCTTTTACCTCAGATACACAAAAAGCTTGGCTTTCCTCACCACCATTATTATTATAGGGAATTAAGTGTCCTCCTACCTTGGACTATAGAGCAAAGGAATTACATAATAGGGTCATTTCACTCAGAGACACCTATTCTTGAGAATTTTATGTAGATTGCTAGAGACCAAGTCATCTTTTTTCTTTCTTTCTTTCTTTCTTTCTTTCTTTCTTTCTTTCTTTCTTTCTTTCTTTCTTTCTTTTGCTTTGTGGATATTTGGAATAGGAAGAAGTAAGGAATTAAAACTATCCACTAGAAATTATGTGTATTTAAATATTTTATCAATAAATAAAATATTTCTTATTTGTATTTGGTTATCTGAACTTCTTTGTTTCTATCTTAGTAGATTGTTATCCTTATTAAGGAAATAATGTTAACATAGATTTTATCATACTTGTGTTCAATTCTTAAAACACATTTTTCTTTCTTCACTTAATTGGGGCAAAAGGGTTGTGAAAAATGTTCAAAAATCACTATGTTAAATTCTCAAAGAACTAATATATATTTATATGTCTACATATATGCCTGTACTATAACATTAAAAGCATATTTGATATGCTGTGCTCAGGATACATCTCCGTGGCATTGTCTGCCTGGAATATGTGAGATTTTGAGTTCAATCCCCTTGACCACAGATGGTCAGATAGGTGACTAGCAATATCAGTTTCTTGTCAATATCTTTGGATATGTGTATAGTCTTTGTCTTATTCTCTCCTTTGTCTCCTCTGGTTACAGCCTCACTGTTGTACATGTCCTGTGGACTAGCATGAAAGAGCTTGGATGTGACTATCATCCCCTCTGTCAGATATGTTATATTTCTTATCAAAAGTAACTGAATTTCACGCATTTTTTAGTGACCATTTATTACTCATCTTATTACTCAAATCCCCAAATTATGCTCTGGAAAATGTTAATTGTATTTCTTTCTTTAGTTATGTGTCAGTTTTACTGTTATTACTTATTTATTTCTTGGGTACAGATGTTTTGCCTACATATATCCCTGTGCATGATGTGATTGTCTGGTGCCTGTGGAGGCCAGACGATTGTGATAGATACCTTGAAACTGGAGTTGTAAGCAGTTAGATAGGTGCTGTTTTTTGTTTTTTTTTTTTTTCAGTTACACAACTGTGTTTAAGGGGTATTTCTGTCATCTTTACTGTGTCAATCAATCTTCACTACAGATTTTTCCTTGCCTTCCCTGGTTTCAGGATGTCCTAGATTGAAGAGAAAACACTACTCACAAAGGCTCAGGTGCTGAAGTCTTAATTCACCTCAGCTGCTGGCATTGAGAGGTGAATGTTTCATGAGATCTAATTTAGTCTGTAAATTCATCTGAGTTTATAGATGACTAAGCATGGTTGAAGTAACTCTCAGGAAGCAATCATGTCTATACTCAGCATGCTCCTCCATCTTCTCTCCCTCTGCTTCTTCCCCTCTTTTTCATGTTCCCTCTCCTTGTCTCCATCCTATTCCTCCTCCTTCATTCTCTCCCTACCCTTCTTCCCCTGTCTGTTTGTCCTGATGTGAAGAACTTTACTTTCCTATGCCCTCTATTTGCCTCATCACAGTCCAAAAACTATGGCTTTCTTCAAATTATGTATGACAGATATCTGTCCTTGTGAAAGGAAGGGAATAACACAATAGTCCATATCCATATTTCTTGAAAGTTTATTTTAAAGAAAATTTAAAGAAATCAGACATCAGAACACTTTGTACTGGCTATGGAATCACATTTTCCTCATTATTGTCACTATATCACTTATTTATTAAAACTAGAAATTGCCTAATTTTGGGACCAGCTAATACATCGTAGATAAAAAGTACAAGAAAGAGACATTATGTCTTTCATGTGGCTTACTACTTGCATTGAAAAAGTAGTGTCCAAATAAAGAACACAAGTTGAAATCTTTCTCTTGATTGTCTTTGCTGGAAAATATGCCCATAATACATTCCTTTTTATTCAGAGTCTAAAAATCCCACTCCTCTAATCATAATTTTCTGAATACAACAGAATTTAAATTGACTTGGCAGTTCAGAATAATAGCACTTCTAGAGCAAGATATACAAAGATACAAAATTAATAGTTGCCAAACTTTAAAGAAAAAAATGCTGTTGTGATTTGTTCTAGAGTACTTCTAGAGTACCAAAAAAAATTGCAGGATTTCCTTACTTGCATTTTAAATATTGTGTATAAAAAGGAATTTCCCAGATATATGGGCAAAAGATAATTATAAGGTCTCATATTCAATTTAAATTTTGGCTAACTCATATAATTTTCTCTGAATTGCCAGCAGCTATGGAAAATTACCCTTAAATGAAGTCATCTTTTAGTAAGGACTTGATTTAAGGTTGAATACATTAGAAAACAACTTCATTGGTATAATTATGGAAATATGGTTTGTAGTCTTGGGATTTTTTTTCACAAAGGATAATGACTCCAGGTGCCTGATATTAAAGGTATAGAATCCAACTTAAGCAATAAATTGTTATGAAATATGGAATTCCAAACGTTGTAGTATTAATGGAAAGATAGGTTATTGGTAATGTTTAACTGTTTTAATCTCATTAATATTTTCTTGAAAGTGTAAATCATAAAATGCCATGTCACAAATAAAGTGTTCATTGGAAACTGCATAAATACCTTGCTTAAAATATACAATAAAAGTTGAAAAGTAAAAGAAAACATAATTCACAGCATAATACATGTATTGCTTATATTGTTTTGTAACCATTTCTTTCACTTTATATATTATTCTATTATTTAGTTTACTACATGCCCTTTAGTAACACAAATAGATACATAGATATAAATCCAAAGATACTGTTTATGTAATATAAGGTAATTCACAATTATTTCTTCATTTCTACTTTTAAAACATATAATTGAGAGCAATTTATTGCATTTACTTATTTATGTTTGAATAACTTGGGTAGATATATCTATGTTTATTATAAAAAACTAACATTTCTTCCCTTTTGTAATGGTAAAAAAATAACTTTTTAAGAATTGCTTGGAATGTCAAATGTCTGCTCATTCAGAAATAGAAGCGACTAATACAAATAAAATCTAAAGAACAAATTCTAATGATTTCAACTTGACTTAAAAATGATCAGATATCATTAGAAAATACCAGAAAGGGGAAGAACAAAATTTAACATATTTTACATCCCATGACAGTATTCCCATAAGTTGGGAAGCAGAGTCAGAAAGATCTCTGTGAGTTCAAGGCCAGCTTGGTCTACAAGAGCTAGTTCCAGGACAGCTAAGTCTGTTATACAGAGAAATCCTATCTTGAAACAAAACAAATAAATGGAAAATACATGTTTGATTTTTTTCCTCTCAACCAGATTTGTACAGAACAATTTCTATCATCAATCAGATAGTTAAAAGTATAGCCATCAATAATCATTTTTAAAACTATGCTTCATATTTGAAATTCTAACTTTCCTTACTAAACTTTACAGCATCCATATACCTTGAAACTGCTATCTATTGAGGGCAATAAGTAGGCTGAAGGTGGAAACACAATTCTTCTGCTTCTGCAGATCCAAAGCTCCAGCATAATACTCAGCTCTGTAGCAGAAAACATGCTGTGTCTCCCTTTCCTCTCTGCCACCACCCACAACCAATCCTACAGACCTTTTCCCCCTAACTCATCCTGAGTATTCCTACAGATCTGAAAGACAAGAAGACCTTAAAAGGTGATTGATGTTCTCATAGAGGAAATGAATACATTCCTTAGATAAGTGCAGGAAAATATAAACACACAGTTGAAGGAAACAGATAAAACTGTTCAAGGCCTGAAAATAGAAGAAGCAATAAATAAAGAAAACACAATTTGAGGGAATTCTGGAATTTAAAAGTGGAATTTAGGAATTTGAACAAGAATTACAGAGGCAATTTTCAACAACAGAATACAATAGATGGAGGTGAGAATTTCAGGCATTGAAGGTACGGTAGAATAAATAGATATAGTCAAAGAAAACATGAAATTGAAAAAAAAAAGTTCTGACACCAAACAGGTACTGGGCAGGAGTGGGGGGGACACATGTATCTCCCTGGAAGAGGGAAATAGAACAGATTTTACAGGAGAAATAGTGGTGGATGGGGCCAGGAACTAGAGGATGAGGCAGGAATAGGAAGGAGAGATAAGAGTTAGGGGAATTTGAAGGACAATATGGAAATCTACTGCAATGGAAAATTCCTAAGATTTCTGAAGGAGATCCTGATGATGTCTCTTAATAAGTGGAGTATGGAGTCTCAACTGGACATCTCTTACACCAAACAAGTCTTCCAATAAATAGCAGTACTGGGTTGAATTCAACTGAGTTCTTGGCCAATGGGGTCCCATGGAAATATCCAGGCCACCCAGACTGATGCTCAGACAATTGCTTGTTCTCCACAAACTGACAGCTGGACCCTATTGCCAAGGACAACAAACACACAGATCTGTGAACATGGAAAACGTGAGCTGTTGTCTACTTGGAGTCTTCATCCCTACATCCTAGTATCTTTGAAGGAAGGTACTCTCTATGTTACCAAGAGTGAAACATTAACCAACCCAGACACAAAAACTTTCGAACTACAATTTGTGTAGACAGCAAGATATGCTAGGGCAATAGTGGCAGAGACTTGTAGGTGTAGCCAACCAATGTCTGGTTTGACTTTAGGCCCTCTACATGATACAAAACCCATACCCAACACTGCTTGGGTAATCAAGAACTAGAGAGCAGGGTGAAACTAAATACTACTTATCTATCAATAAAATGAAACCTAATGTTATTCTGCTACACTCATAGATCAGTGACTTGTTCAGTCATCATAAAAGAAGCTTCCTCCTGTAGGAGTCGGAAGTAAATGCACAAACCTTTGATCAGACATTATGCAGAGAGTCCGTTAAATACCCAGCTCTAGGTAATAGGGTATCACCATCAAATCTGTCCCCTCAGATATTAGGGAAAACAAAACAAAACAAAACATGGAAAAGGTGGTGGAAAGACTGTAAGAGCCAGAGAGGATGTAGGACACTAGGGGAACAAGGCCCTCTGAATCAACTAAGCAAGGCTCATAGCAAACACAGTATCTACAAGGGTCTGACCCAAGTACTTTGCATATATACTATAACTTTCAGCCTAGTTTATTTATGGGACACCAGAGTGTATAAACAAGTGGGTCTGATTCTTGTATCTGCCCTTGGTACTCTTTTCCTTCCTTTGGTTTGCCTTGAGCAGCCTCAATTATGATGTGAGAGTTTTGTTTTACTTGGTCATATCTTATTCTGTCATGTTTGTTTGTTATCTCTCAGAATCCTGTTCTTTTCTAATGACAGACAGAAAAGGGGTGTATCCAGAGGGGAAGGGAAGATTGGATGAACTGGCATGAGTAGAATTTAGATTAAGTATAATCAGGGAATATTGTATGAGATATGAATCTATTTTATAAAAAGAAAGTAATTGAAAAAGCCTTGCTTTCATTCAAAACAAAGCAAAGCCAAAGAACAACAAAACAACTATTTGGTAACTTGTTTCTAAATTCAACACGCTAATCATTATGTTTGTAGTAAAAACAAAACATGGTTAGTATAGGAGATAAACATGGTATAATTTACCTCTATTTAATATTGGTAAAGCTACCTTTTAGTAACATGTAAGGAAATATAAAAGATGAGAAATGTCAAAGGTATTAGAACTCTTCTTGCTACAAACCCTTTTTTCATATGATTTTTCTGGAATGAATGTACAAATGGTATATTTAGTTAATTTTAATTTCTCATTTTCCACATTTTAGCACAAAACACTGCTGAATTATTTGATAAACTAGGATAATGCAGGTGCTTTTATACAACACTATATTACATTCTATCTGCTATGACTGGTAGCTGAAAGAAAATTCCATGATTCAGTTCCATGTGTCATGTATCATAGTTTATGTAGTAAGGCTTTGAATAATGCTCACATTTCTGCTGTTCCTTGCTTATAGTATTGAAAAATATTTGAACTAACCCAGACATTTTAGAAAAATCAGGTACATAATAAACAAATAAGACTATTGACTAGATCAATACCCAGGACCCACGTCCAAAGAAGATGGTGGTACAATTGCAATCACAGTTCAGGGGAGGCAGAAACAGGTAGGTAGGCCTGTCTGAAGGGTCAATGTAAGTGTCTTGGGAGAGATGCAAGATAGTAAGTGATCTGGTCTCTCTCTATCTTTCTCTCTCTCTTTCTATGTTTGAATTCATCAGTGAAATGGAATCATGCTAAAAATGTGTGACAATTACCCCTTCCCATACACAAAATTTATTTTACTTTATTTTGAAAAAAAACTGCACATTGACCTTCTTGGGAGAAAACTGAGGTTGTCCTCTGGTAGAGAAAGAGGAAGAGGGGAGAGTACAGGGAATGAGAAGAGAGAAGGGGGAGAGGAGAGCAAAGGAGGGGAGAAAAGAAGAGGAGGGATGATGCTGCCCAAGAGTTTATAGATATAAATAAATAAATTTATATCGTATTATATGTCATGATATATATAATATACATACTTTTAATATATTTTATATGTTTTTACATATATAAGGTTGTTTTTATATGTGTATTTTGTAACTTATATATACATATATGTGTGTGTGTGTGTGTGTGTGTGTGTATATATATATATATATATATATATATATATACACATAACAAACTAGTTTGTGTGTGTCATTTCTCTAGTTGCTGAATCACTGGATTTTTCAGGTATTTTTTTTCTTTTGTATAAGTTGCAGATGGTTGTGAGATAGCATATGAATTCTGACAATTGAACTAGAGTTCTTTAGAAGAAAAGTGAATGTTCTTAACAGTTAAGGCATCTCTCTGGACCCACTTAACAAATAAAATAAAACAAAACCCATTCATGTATGCATTTAGTCATTCATTCATTTTCTGTGGTCATGTTCGTGTGTGTGTGTGTGTGTGTGTGTGTGTGTGTGTGTGTGTGTATGTTTGAAAGTCACAGAACAACTCACAACTTTTTGATGTCAGTTCTCTCCTGCCACCTTGTGGCATTTGGTTACTGCACTGGGGCCTTAGGCCTGTGTACCAATGCTTCAAACTCCTGCGCCACCTGTCAAGACAACTTTATGCTATTTTAGAAGAAAGTGTTTATACTTTCTTGCATTTTTAATATATCATTATCTTTATTTTAATCTCTATACCCTACTCTTTTTCTATTTTTATAACATACAATATGTCTGGTTTTTTTTTATCATAGCTAAAAACAATTACTATTCTTTTATGTTTGCTTTTTTGAGCTGTGTGTTCAACCGACTTTCAGGTGTGCATTTTTATATTATTGAGAATTTCAAACATTTTAATGTTTTATTAATTGATTAAGCAGTTCCACATGTTCACGTCTCTAATATGGAGGACACAAATGTGAGTACATACACAACATTCTGCAAGATCAGAGTTTATGACTAATTTGGGACTAAAAACGCAAGAACAAAATCTCAGGAACCGTTTATTCTCACCTACATACTTTACTCTCACAGCGCATACACTAAAGTCTTCCTTTAGCATTTGCCTTTGTTTTGTTTTGTTTGTTGTTTGTCTTTCAAGACAGGGTTTCCCTGTTTCACTTTGGTGCCTGTCCTGGAAATAGCTCTTGTAGACCAGAATGGCCTTGAACTCATAAATTTTGAGATCAAAGACATGCGCCACCACTGCCCGACTGCATTTTTATTTATTCTCTTGTTTTCTGTTGTTCTTTTTGTGCCAACTTTTGTGTCTGGCCCTGGCTCATCCTGGCCCTTGCTTTAAAATGCCCTTTTCACGTGTGCTCATGCTCTAGATTTATTGGTTAAGCACATAAAAGCAACTAATGTCTGAGTTGTGCAGAAAATGTAGTGAGAAAACAGAATTCAATCTTTAATGCATTTGAGTGTGTTGACAAATTTTAAAGTTGCCCTTTTTTCTCTATGCTAAGTCATACCACATACAACATCTATGATGTTTTTCTGACTTCTCTAGAAATGAAGTTGTGAGAAAAGGAAACAGCAGTACTGAGATTTTCATACATATGTCCACCATGGCAGTTTTATAGTCATTAATTTATCTCTACATATGAATAAACTTACTTTGCTAACTTCAAGCAATTCTTTTACTATTTATTCATCATCATAAGATTTTTCTGCAAACTTTTTCTTGCCCTTTGGATCATCCTTATATTGAAAAATAATCTATAATCTAAGGGTTTTGCTTTGCTTATCACCAAATTATAAGACCCTCTTGTCTCTAATATTGAAAGCATGATGTGCTTGATTCTTTAGAATGAAAATATTTTAATAACATACATTAATTCAAATGTAAAGCTTTAATAAAATACTTAGACATTACACTTGAACACATTACACACAGTTCAGTTCTTACTCATTTAGAACGTAAAGGCTAAGCAAATATAAATTGTGGATTCAAATTGTATACAGTTTCACATACATTTTCCTCTAGTGATTTTGAAATCCAGTGCCTGCAAAGATTATAAAAGAGCATTTTATTGTGGCAGACATGGCATAAATTGATTGGGCTACAGTAATGAGAAGTGTCCTTGAGTAGATGCAGAACTAGTGATTTGCTTTTGACTAATAAAATGGAGGTTGACAAATTGTCATTTTTTTGACAGCATGATGTTCTGTGGCACATTGGTGTGTTCTTGCTATGTTTACATGTATCTCCATCTAACTCATCTCGATTATGACCATCTTTTTTTAAATTCAAGAATCAAAATTATTTTATAAACTGCTGCAGAATTTCTCCCAACGATGTTATTATTCATTGTAAATGAGAATATAAAACTTTCCTTGTATCTCCCATACGTCCATGATTTCTCTCTGTTTATATTATCACTTTCTGGGTGGTGAATCATAGACACTGAGTATATGGAAGAAAACATTTGGAAAGTGTCATACTGGTTACTTCTTGTGAATTTTCCTTATATGACATTCTAAGATGAGATGGATTTTCTGACAAGAGAGACTTTTATCTTTATGCTCTGATCTTCTTAGAATATGAGTTTATTCCTCTTCATAGGAAAAGTTGAAAGGAAACAAGATAGCTTGGTGTATGGCCCTTAACAGACTTTCCTCTCCTTAGAGCTCTTAGTTTTGAAATGACTCAGATTGCTGTTGTTCTTTGTTGGACAGCTGATTACCTGAGCATGTCAACATATGAATATTACTATCCCAGACCCAAGTGTGGTTCTATCAAGAGAAACATTGAAGAAAATTTTTGGGAATCATCTTGTCCACAATTTCTAAAATCAGATTTTTTTCTTATGTGTTTAAAGATTGAACTAAGAAAAATGCAAAGACTCATTTGACTCTCAGTGTTGATCTCAAGAGTTTTTGTCTTCAGGTTTACCATGTGTCTATGAGCAGACAATGCGGAAAGAAATGAGATGTCATTTTAGGGAATGCCATTTGGAGCTACTTGTTTTACTGCTGTTTTTTCACTTGCATGGTGTAACTTGTTCAAAGGTTCCTATTAATATTGTTTATTTTCATTATTCTAATCACTTCCAAAATCTTGTTATACTTTGAAACATCTCAATTTCAACATCCCATCTGTTAGGTAACACTTTTAGTCTTTTCAGCTGACATAATTCAGTGAAGTTTTTTCCGTGTTACTTTTATGTTTTATTTGAGACAAGATCTCACTGTGTATCCCAGACTGGTCTCAAATTCTTGACCTCTCTGCTTCAGCCTCAGGCGTAACCAGGTTACAATAAGGTAAACAAGATCTATAGCTTCACAAACAAAAGTTTTATATCTGTAACACTATTTAACTAGCTGAATCACCACAAATTAATATTGCCTCATTTTCCTAGGAACTCTTTTCTCTACCCCAAACGTAATATCATCTGCCAATTGCTTTCACCCCAACTTTCTTTTTTTCTTCTATCCACCTCATAACAACCTGGTAAAACATAAAGTCTGATTTAACTGCCTCTTGTCTTCAATAGTTGCTAAACTCAAGATATTTAGCAATAATGAACTTCATTATTATTCTGAAAAGTTCCTTAGAATAAACAACATATATTTTGGCATATAATCTTTTCATTACTTATATTCCCTATACGAATATTTCAATAATTCTTCTCGGTTTCAATTGATTATCTAAAATTTAATTTCTCTTAGAGAAAAACAGTAATCCAATCTATAAAAAAACTCTTTACATTGTATGTCAAAGTCCACTCAAGATTGTCAGAACTATTCACAGCATTTAAAGAAGCGCAATAATTATAGTCCAAAGCTCTGAACTGTGAGTTTTGACCTTTCTGTCATCGTTCTCAAGAGCTTTGTTGGGAGTAACTGCTCCTGTGTCTTTTTCCTGACCATCCATCAATTAACCCGCCCTTGACCTAAAAGACATCTTTAAGTTCCCAAAACAAGAAAAGGTAATTGTTGCCTAGGAATGTTGACCTATTTACAATCCTTCATTTAGGAAACTTTTACATAGACTTTTATATTAAGATGACTTTTTTTTACCCATCATTTCCTGTCAAGTGACCGTGCCTCTTCTGTCAGATTAGGATTATTATTTCCTATATTTATTTCAAAGTAATAGTTATATATGAGATACTAGTGTTTACTTATTTATTTTGTTATTCTCATTAGATTAACTTTCATTGGTACAGAGACTTTTCACCTGGTTATTCAGTTTCTTTGGTGATGCCTGACACACTGTTGGCACACAGTAAATATTTGGCATGTGAGTTGTTCTAAGCCCTTTACATGTATCTTTTCACTCAATTAACAATACTTCTTTAAACATGAGAATTTATTTCTTCTTTATAAGCAGGAAACTCAATTTTGATGATCTCAATTTGATATTTGTCATATATAACAAATTAATTTATTATCTGATAACAGGGAAATATTCTAAATTTTTGATTTTTCCCAAACTAAATCCTTATTACCTAATTTAGTGAGGCAAAGAAAAGAATAAGACATGCTACTCTCTTCACTGTAAAATCTAATGGGGATTTTTCTACCAGAACACCTGAGAAAGTAACTATCATCATCTTGAGACCTGATAGGATGTTAACAGAGTAACTACAGAAATGTCTAATGGGAATTTATCTCTGCACATGGAAGGTTATAAAATCTTTCATTGCAACATTAAATATAATTTTCCACTTTAAAATGTAGGAGGCAGCTTGTTTGTTCCCGGCTGCTCAGCCCCGAAATAACCACACAAACTATACTAATTTACAATACTGATTGGCCTATTTTAGCTTATGCATACTTCTCACTCACTCTTATCTCTTAAATTAATCCATTTCCATTATTTTATATTTTACCATGAGGCTTGTGTCCTACTGGCAAGGTTCCAGATGGCAGCTCATATCTTTCCCCTCTGGAGGCTTCATGGTTCCTCTTTGACTCTGCCTTCTTTCTCCCAGAATGCAGATTATTTTACCTGCCTGTTCCCTTTTAGCTCTGCTATAAGCCCAAAGCAGTTTCATTATTAATCAATGTTAATCACAGCATACAAAGAGGAATCCCACCTTATTTAAACATATTATAATCTTCTATTATTCTCCTTTTAAATTGAGATTAATATTATAAATTTAAGTGACCGGTTGGCTAACTGAAGGAAGTAAGAAATAGGCCCCCAATATGAACTGGGGTGTTTAAAGAGAGATCTTAGTTTCTTTTGTGAATTAAACAAAGTATCTGCTTGTGGGAAATATACAATGAAAATAGTTTATGATAATTTTGGAAGATGAAAGTTTTTAGTTAGTCTTTTACCTTGCATTGTCCTCTGGTTGGCTGTATGGTAGTAGATTATAAATCAGCATATTTTGGTGGATATCATATTATCCAGTAACAGATTCAGACTTTTTAAGCAACTCCTACCATGAGAACTACCTCAATGCCCCATAAGAATATACATAATCTCTTCTGAACACAGTTACACTAACACTTCTATGCTGTCATACTGGGGACAAACAAGCCAATACTGAATATTTGGGAAATAATACATATTTAATTCAAAACAACCATGCCTGCAAGAATTATGTCAACACCATTTTCAGAGGTTTTGACACTTAACAATATGATTTTGAAGAAATTAGAGAAAAAAATTCCAGAGTGATAACGATACCACAATTTCTGAGGATCTTTGAAAAACAACCAAAACATTTCTAATAGGAAAGCTTATATTTATTCAAAAACTCTCAAACAAATATTCGAATGATGTACTTAAAGATCCTAGAGAAGAGGATACTGTGGCAGGAAACAATGGAACTCAGACAAAAACAACAATGTGGAGAGTCCATCAAATAAAATGCTGATTCTTTGATAAGATGAACAACATTGCCAACCCCACAGAAAAAGTAACCAAATATAGAGGCAAAAGACATAAGAAATAAAATTAGAAATAATAAGAAGTAAGAACAGACTCAAGTAGAATCCAAAGTACCACTAGGGAATATTTTGAAAACATATATTTGAAAAGCTGGAGAATGAAGAAATAGAGAAGCATATAAGCTATGAAAAATGAATTCATGTGGTTTTACTGTGTCTTGACAGATAAAAATTTATTTGGTCTACTATGAATTGTAACAATTAATAATTTGATATTAGTCTTATCATGGGCATATTGTTTGAAATATAGTTGAATATATTAGTGTCTTTCCAATATTTTGGCATTTATTAAAGAGCTGTTACTTCACTTAGTAATGCAGCTCCCTTGGGAGCAGTTTTCCAAATAGTTTTATTTTCCTCAGTAGCCCTGGCTGAGACAGCAAGACTATATTTTAGTTTCAAACTTATTTACAAAAATTAATTCTCAGATCATACATGACACAATATATGCATATATGTATGCATATAAATCAGAGAAGATAACAGAGATGAATAAAGTCTCCATGGAAGTAAGATAGGCAACAGGGTAATCTTCCTCTAAGAGGCATTGCTGCTGTCTCAAAAAGATCACAGTCAAGCTGCATGGTGAGGTGTCATGGAAGACAGAAAGCAAAGGGCCAGACTCCATGCAAGTAGATGGGCCAACATTATGGAATTTTAGGCTGCATCAACAGCTGAGACCCAACCAATCAGACACTCATGGAATAGATAGGAACAGTATTTATTGGTTCCTTAGCACACACACTGGGTAATCAGTCACATGACAGGTTGATGGAACCACTAAGTTTAAGATATTTATTTTTTTTAAGTGATCCAGAAGAGTGAACTCCGCCTGTTCCATAGTCTGTATGTTAGATAAACTCTTTGGAGCAGTTTTATTGATCTAATTTGAATATACTCATGTTATCATCTTGCCTCAATTTATTCTGATCAATATATAGAGTTGTAGTCTTAGTATTCCTGGGAATAAGTCATATATCAGTCTATCAGATTCAGTCATGACAGACAGGTGGAGCCATTCGGTTTTCTATCAAGGTACAGACTCATCCACTAATCTCAAAATGAATTAATAATTGGTTGAGTCTTTTTAGTGTTGTTTGTCTCTATATTTTGTTAAAGATGACCATTTGCTATTGTATAACTAATTTGGGGGTTTATTCCCAATTCCCTATAAATTTTCATCTATGGGTGGGACCCCACAAGATTTTACCCACCCACTTTTGCATATCAACTGCTATTGTCATTGTTCAGGTCTTATTTAGTATGCCACATTTTTTGTAATATAATGAGCATGTCTTCCAGTCATGTAGAAAGAGATAATCTCACAGCAGTTTTGCTCATCATTTTTATTGAAAAAATATATCTTAAACTTTACTGCTTCAATTTTAAATTTACCTTTGATTATCCCTAAGATGCCTAAGAGATGAATGCTTCCATCAATGCTTAATTCTAAAAACAAAAATGGTTTTTGTTTCATTTCTTTGATTGTTTGTTTTAATCTGTTCTTTCCCCAAAAGTATGGAAAGAAAGGGTGGAATTCTTTTAAAATAAGTAGCAATTCTTCTAAGCTTGAGGTTTGATAAACCCAAAAGACAATCACTATTTGTCTAAGACTAAAGAAAAGATTTGTATTGCCTGTTGTTATGTTTTCATTGAATAGCTTTGAGGTAAAATACCTAAGAAGATAATCTAAAGTTTTAGAAAGACATATAGTTTAATGAAAATCTGTTCAGTTCAGAATATAAAAACAAATCAGCCCAATCACTATTAGCCAACATGCCTTTCTTGCTAGGATTGGTTGATGACCAAAGGTGATGATTAATTTCTTTTACCCATCTCTGCCTTCAATCTCCTGTTATAAGAAACTATTGATGAGTGGGTATGCACTCTAAAGGCTCATGAAGGCCAAGATAGAATGTCAGGTCCCATGAAGATGGATTTACAGGTGGAAGTAAGCTGTCTCATTTGATTGTTGAAAACCAAACTCTAGGAATATAAAAATGCAAGAAGAACTCTTCATTGTTTAGCCATTCTGCATCTTATGCTCCTGGTTTTTTGTTCATTTGTTTGTTTTGTATTTTAGCATTTTGTATTGGTCTCTCAGCCTACCATGTCAACTATTCCACATGTTAACTTTTATATATGGCATTTTTTTTTTAGAATTTCCTATATAAAAGTAAAGGCCATTAACAAAAATAAATATTTTTACTTAAAAACCTAGTTACTTTCTGTTGCAGGGAGAGGGTTGGTTTTTCGTTCCAGCCACCCAGATACCTTAGCCCCAAAATAACCACACAGAAACTGTATTCATTAAAACACTGCTTGGGCCGGGCGGTGGTGGCTCATGCCTTTAATCCCAGCACTCAGAAGGCAGAGGCAGGCGGATCTCTGTGAGTTCGAGGCCAGCCTGTTTTACAGAGTGCATTCCAGGACTGGCTCCATAGTTACAGAGAAACCCTGTCTCGAAAAAAGAAAAACTAAAAAAAACAAAACAAAACAAAAAACACTGCTTGGCTTATTATCTCTAGTTTCTTATTGGCTAATTCATGCATCTTAATTTAACCCATTTCTATTAATTTGTGTATTGCCACATGGCAGTGGCTTACCGGCAAAGATTCTAACTGGCATCTATCTCAGGCATAGGATCCATGGCTTCTCCCTGACTCTGCCTTCTTCCTCCCAGAATTCAGTTCTGTCTTCTCTGCCTACTTAAGTTCCACCCTATCAACTAGGCCAAGGCAGTTTCTTTATTCATTAACCAATATAAAGCAACATACAAACAGAAGAAACTCCTATACCGACTTTCTATTAGTCTAATTTCATGTCTAATTACCCATGCCAAAACTTTCAGGCATGGTTCTAAAACAGCAGAAATAATGCATATAATCTTTTCTTTCTGGACATATTATCTATGATTCCTTTGTTAATGTTACACTTCAAGTTAAGGGATTACCTTCTATTTCTATAATTATGTGAATTATGATTTTGTAAATTTTTCCTAATTATTCAACTCCAAATTGTCTGCATGAACTGATGTTCTTATTTATAAATAGGATTATTAGCAGAGAGAAGCAGGAAACTGAACAAAAGATTGTAGGCTTTGCCAAATCCACTCCCCTCAAGGAAAGTGAAGTTTTAAGATTTGAAATCAGGAAATATGAATAATCCAATTTTGATGTTTTTTAAGAATATGTTAGATTCTGACTAAAGATAGATTTATCAATATTGTGTAAGTTTTTTTTAATAGAAACTTTACTTAAGCTGTTCATTTGAATCACTTAATTTAACCAGTCTCTAAAGCAATCTTTAGGAAGAGAAAATTTTGAGACCTTAAAGCAATATCAAGCAATATATGGTAATTCCTAGATTATTTTGTTTATCAACTAATGAGTTCAAGAAACAACTTTTTCTGCTTCATAAATATTTTCTTTAATTCAGGTAATGATGTTTATTTTGTTTTGCAATCTGAGAAAAACATAAAAGGAAAAAAGGTAGAGGAGGAAGGAAGCAAAAGAGGGAAGGAGAGAGGAAATGTGGGAGAAAGGGAACATTGAGGGGCTATGATTGAATTAATTAAATTGTAGATGACTATATAAATTGAGTATACTTTGTAAGAATATTTAATAAACATCTGTTGTTTGTTTCTTACTGAACTGTATATAGTAATTAATACTAGTTAATAGCTTGTCAACTAAGTTTTATAATTGAGGAAATGTAATTGAAAACGATCCAGGTGCTTCATTTAGAAATATTAACTTTTATCCTCTTTTTTTGATGCAAAACATGCAATGATTATAAATAAATGCAAATGCATGATAATTTTAGAAGAATAATATATAAATTAAATGCTTCAAGCTTAAATATATTATCAAATGTTAGCAAACTGAAATTAAATTTAGTAGGTTACCTCTTCTTTTGCAACTCAGTATGCTGGTTCTCATAATTAGCTACTCTTCCACAAAATGGGGAAATACTACTTACTTCTATGAAAGCTTTAAAGTATAATTCTAGTTTTAGTAACTGGTAGAAATATTTTATTAAAAAAAGATATGGAAAATGGCTAATGATTTCTATATCTCATAATCTTGTCTTTGAAGTTTTGTGATTGTGAAATATTACATTATATAAAATTATTCTAAAACAGAATTTCTTTGCTGCAGGTTTCATATAGAATTTTATAAAATTGTTTTCAATATAAATTTGTTGAAATTGCCAGGATGTTTTCCCATATCTTTGAACATAGGCTTTTTGTTCCATGCAAAGTAAACCTTTCAGAAAATATCATATTCTTAACATTGAAAAATGAATTATAATTTGCTATTTTGGCTTTAACCTTGATGTAAAATTATTGTTTTGAGAAATCATATTTGATTTCACTTTTAGGACATTAATTTAGATATTCTAGGCCAAATGCATGAAGAGGTTGGCCAATATGTGGACACCTATGAACATGGTTAATATGACCTCTGACATAGGTTGTTCCATTGAGCTGTTAGCAACACAATATAGTATAATGATTTTATCTATTTATTTATTTATTTATTTATTTGTACTGGAAATTGAATACAGGACCTCCCATATGAAAGGCATGTACTCTTCCACTAAGATATAGTCTCAACTTCCTTTTCTTTTTTACTAAGAATCTGGGCCTCAGTGAGTTATAAGTCACTGGTTAGCTAATATAGGTCATGAAATTGTGAGCCTTATGCTGCAAGTTCTTATGCAAATGGGATTACAGAGGTATGACAATAAGCTTGAATCATATTAAGACATTGTAAGGTTGTGAAAAAAGATCGTTTTCAATAAAAACTATTATAATGTATAGCTAATTAGCATATGTATTATATTTAATTGAAGGTGAACAATAAATTTTTTTAAACTGACTGGTTGAATATTATTAGTTTCCAGCTTTCTATTAATGATGTGCATTGCCATGACCATAATTTATAATCCTCATTTTGTTTCTAGGATATGTTCTGTTGTGTTTATTACACTTTTCAATAGTTTGTCATTTACTGTGAAGACACTATATGTCCCAAATTGTCAAGTACATGGTAATCTTCCTAGAAACATTTCACCAAATGATTAAATTATATATTGTCATTACAATCAACTACAATAATTATCTAGAGAAATTGTGTGGTAGTTGCACAGTTCTTTAAATTTTTACTAACACGTTGGTTGTAATATTTCCCAATTTCAAAAAATCAATATTTATGAAGCAAATTTGGCAAATTTTACAACCAACATTGTAATCATATCATAAATTTTCTTGATGCTATATTTAAAGGGCAAGTCACTGAAAGCTTTTATCTTAGGACCTTAAATTGACAAAAGAAAGGCCCATAAGATGAAATGAAACAACAGTGACATTTACATGCACATGTAAATGCATGAGAAGTGACACTTTGATTTATTGTCACATCCATCTCATCCATAGGACACTGTTTCAGTGACAAAGAATAAGCTCTCTTAGAAATAAGTAAATCATGGAATGGAAGGATTTGACCTGAAGTTGACACAGTTTAAGATAATGATTCATTCATAAACTTACAAACAAATAATATTGGACTTTAAAGGCACAGAGAATAGAGAAAAGACATGAAAACTAAAGTGTTCAGTTCAGAAAGCTGTAAGTGAAATAATTACATCCAAAGATTTTCAAAATTATAATGATGTTGAAAGCTCTGAAGTTCATAATCAGTGGATGGATGGGTAAATTCATATCCTGGTTTGTAGCGTAGATTTTGTGGTAAGTGAGCAGCCAGAAACAGGTGAGGCATTTTAACCAGCAAGACAGCACACTAATGTGAAGCAGGCTTTAGTAGCAACAAGAACCTTCCTTTTCAAAACACCATGCAAGCTCCATAAATATTGAGGGCGCAGTTAACGGACTCTTCAGAATTCAACTTCTTTACTCAAATAAATCAAACAAAACTGAAAATTACTGCTGAAAACTGTGTTCATTATAAATCAATATGTGATTTTGTTCATGGTGTAAGTTAAATAGTTTTAAAAAGCTGCAGTCTAAGCTACAGTAGTATGTTGCATTTGAGTAATTTATAATCTTATTAACAAGAAGTATAGTGGCATTCTATTTGTATTTAATAAAGCTTACCTGAAGATGAGAAAAATAAAACAGTCACACTTGCCAGTCTTACAGACCAGGCAGCAATGACACATGCCTTTAATCCCAGTAGCCACAATGACACACAGCTTTAATCCAAGTAGCCACACTATTTTGCCATAGACACCATGTGATAGTGGTGCATTCCATTAATCCCACAACTAGAGAGGACTATAAAACGGGAAGAGACAGCTCTCAGTCACAGTCTCACTCTGAGGTTTCGTAGAGGCAGGGTCACCATTTTTAACTGAGATCTTTGTAAGAGCCAGTTACTGGCTGCTTTGTTTTCCTGATCTTCAGATTGAATCTTAATATCTGTCTCTGAGTTTTTATTAATCATGCATCAAAGGAGTTCTGTAACTTTAATCAAAATCAAGTTTTATTCTTTGACACTGTAACTCATCCAAGACCATTTTAAAATGAAATACTCAACTGAATTGCAGCCTCATCTAAGAACAAGAATGCGAGAGTAAGATTGATAGAATCTGAATTTTTCTTATTAATTTTGAGCTCTGTGTTCATAGAAATATTATTTTTCCTACAACATGCCTCAAATTTTCAGAGCACAAAGGGAAATTATTAAAAACCACAACAGAGGACTCTCTCTCCCTGCGCTGAGATCGGTGGCGCACACCCGTAAGGTCCAGGTGGGCTTCTTTATTCCACAGGACCCTAACCCTCCCTCCCTCCCGCAAGATCACCCAACCATTCCCCCCTCCGCCTCTTTGTTCTACAGGACACTGCACCTCTACCCCCACCCCCACCCCCCACCCCAGCTCCCTCGAGATAGCCCTTTCCTTGGTGGGGCTTTGGTACCCCAGCTCTCTCTCTTCCTGCTCTGACATCGGAGGCAGCTCACACTGGTAAGGTTGTGCAAGCCTGGTGGTAAGGTCCCTGCAGTCCTCTTTGATCAACAAGACCCTGCACCCGAACCCCTGCAAGATTGCCCTTTCCTCTGTGGGGCATTGGAACCCCAGGAATCTCTCTCCCTGTGCCGAGATAGGAGGTACAGAAAGATCAGAAGTCCAGACAGGACTTCCTCTTCCTGCACTGAGATCAGCTATCCAGAGGGTAAGTGTGTACAAGTCGTCCTGGGAGGTACCAACACACTGAGACTCCCCTGACTGAAATCAGAGGAAGAGATGGGTAGGCGTCAATCCAAGAATTCCTCCAACAATCTGAAAAGCAACATGATAACACCAGAAACCAATGAGTACTCAACAGGAGAACCTGAGCAACCTAACTCAGAAGAAGTAGAAGAAATTGCCTTTAAACGTAACTATAGGAAAGTGATAGAGACCTTTAAAGAAGAGGTGAAAAACGCCTTTGAAGAAAGGGATGAGAAAACTAACAAAAAGTTAGAAGAAATGAATAAATTCCTCAAAGATACCCTAGAAAACCAAGAAAAAGCAATCAAACAGGTAAGGGAAACAGTTCAAGACATAAAAACTGAAATGGAAACAATGAAGAAAACACAAACAGAGGTAAGGCTGGAGATGGAAAATCTGGGTAAACGACCAGGAACCACAGAGACAAGTATAACAAACAGAATACAAGAGATAGAAGAAAGAATCTCAGATGCTGAAGATACGATAGAGAAAATAAACTCATTGATCAAAGAAAACAACAAATCCAACAAATTCTTAACACAAAACACTCAGGAAATCTGGGATGCCATAAAAAGACCAAATCTAAGAATAATAGGGGTAGAAGAAGGAGAAGAAGCACAGCTCAAAGGCCCAGAAAATATATTCAACAAAATTATAGAAGAAAACTTTCCCAACCTAAAGATGGATATGCCTATGAGGGTACAAGAAGCATACAGAACACCAAATACATTGGATCAAAAAAGGACATCCCCTCACCATATAATAATCAAAACACAAAACATACAGAATAAAGAAAGAATACTAAGAGCTGCAAAGGAAAAAGGCCAACTAATGTATAAAGGTAAACCTATCAGAATTACACCTGACTTCTCTATGGAAACCATGAAAGCCAGAAGGTCTTGGACAGATGTGCTCCAGACACTAAGAGACCATGGATACAAGCCCAGATTACTATACCCAGCAAAGCTTTCATTCACCATTGATGGAGAAAACAAGGTATTTCAGGATAAAAACAAATTTAAGCAATACATAGCCACAAACCCAGCCTTCCAGAAAGTACTAGAAGGAAAACCACATCTAAAGGAAGCAAGCAACACCCATAATAACACAGACATCTAACAGCCCTCCACTAGCACAACTCAAAGAAGGGAAACACACAAACTCTACAACCCTAAAAAAATAACCACAGTTAATAACCTCTGGTCATTAATATCACTTAATATCAATGGACTCAATTCACCTATAAAAA
>PVIU01011614.1:0-63918 GCA_004026605.1 Ondatra zibethicus
CAGGAGACAAGCGAGGGCCTGTTGTGTCCCGCGTGCTGGCCGGGGAAAAGTTTTCCTAGCAGAGGATGGGGCCCTCAGATGTCTACAGTTTTCTATGAAGGCACACAAAACTTCCTGCTGGAGACAGATGGAAGCCTGGGAAAGGGGGCAGGCAGGGACAGAGTCCTTAACCTTACCCCTAAGTCTCCCAAAACCACTGGCGCTGTCAGTGTTTAGAGCTCAATCTGTTTGGCCATCCATCAGAAAAGCACCCGGCTGCCAGGCCTGGGGCACGGGCCTGTAATCCCAGCTACTCAGATGGCTTAGGGTGGTGAGACTAAGTACAAAGTCTGTCTGGGCTACAGAGTGAGCTTAAGGCCACACTGGGCAACTCTGGAAAATCTTGGCTCAAATGAAAGTAAAAAGCAGACTGAGGATCGAGCTTCAGTGGCAGAGTCCTTGACTAACAGTTATGAGGCCCCAGATTCAATCCCCAGAAACATCAAAAGAAAAGAGGAGGGAGGGAAGGAAAGGAAAGAGAGAGAAGACAGGAGAAGGGAGGGGAGGAAGGGAGGAGGAAGAATGGAAAAGAGGAAAGAAAGGGGAGTTCTGCAATGGAAGGTAATCAATTAGAATCTCAGGGTTCATTCTTTGAACCCCCTCCTCCTCACGATCCTTGAGGAGGACAAGTTGAATAATACCCAGCCAGACCCCACACGAGAATTCTAACAGTACAGGGCTCCAGCTTGTATTACTAGGGGAATGGGACCAGGGCATGGACCCGTGAGTATCAGGGAAGGGCAAGATGGAAGAGAGAAGAGACCTCAAAGCACACAGTTCCACAGGAGAGATCCTTGCCCAGGCGGCCTGTCAACCCAGAGCCTCCTCCCTCAGCCCTCTATATCCTCAAGAGTATGCTCAACACTTCTTCCTGCAGGCTACGATCAGCAGTGACATATGGTTTTAATTAAGAGAAAAATAAATGAAAAACAAATGAAGAAAAAAAATAATACAAATTTGATTATCAAGATAAATTAAGCTCAGGGGAAGTGAATGAATGATTAATGAGTGCGGCTCACTGATGGATGGGATGAGCTAGGTCCATGGGGAGAAGTCCTGGAACTCTGGGCCCTTGCCTCCAGAACCTCAGCTTCTATGTCTATGTGATGTTCAAAATATCAGACTTGCACAGTGAGGGAGAGCCCCAGTTAAGGATGTCCATGAACCCCTCAACACATAGCTCCAAGAAAAGTCCTAAAGTTCTCACATCCAAGGTCAACCTGAACTGCCTGCCCAGAGAGCTCACCTCACAAACAGGCTGGAGATGGCTCCGCCATCAGGAGTGTGTAATGCTCCTGCAGAGAACCTAGGTTCCATTCCCAGCACCCACATGGCTCACAACCACCTGGAACTCCAGTTCCAGGGGAAACCCACACCTCTGGCACCAGCACTTACATGCACATACCCTTGCACATATATACATAATTAAAAATTATAAATCTTTTAAAAAAGAAACAAACCACAGTGACAACAGAGTCCTAAAGAGGGATGACTCAGACATTTAGTCTGGGCCAACATGGCTCTAAGGACTTTCCCTGCTGCAAGCTCACTACCCTCACAAGCCAAAGAGGTAGGACCTACTGCTGTTTGCACTTCACAAAAAAAGAAAGAGACTATCCCGGGTCATATGACCAGGGAGCTACAAAACAGACCCTATGAAACCCACAACCCACCACTGAAGTATCTGCCCCCCAGTTCTGTGGAAACAAGAGGGGGCCCCACCTTACGGAGGACGAGGTGGGAGATGGACGCGTTGGCATCAATGATGATGGTAGAGACTTTGTCATCTCGGATCTCCTTGAGTAGAGGTGTGGGGTCCCGGCTGTCATCCAGCATCCTCACTGACAGTGTCTCCTTAGAGATGAGAAAGCCTCGTACCAATTCTTCCAATCGTAGCAAGCCTGAAGGAGGGCCGGGCCCCAAGTTAGAGCCCTTCTTCTGCCTGCCCAGGCAGGGAGCACAAAGATGTTCCTTTCCCTCTCCCAGCATGGGGCAGCTGGGCTGAAGAAGACTGAAAAATGTGCTAAGAAGATGGAGTGGCTGTCTCCAGAACAGCTGGGACCCTTATGTCTCTCGGCTTGGGGACTTAATGCTTTGAGAGGTTCCCTAAGTAAAATCCTCTGAGACATCTCCCCAGATTTCCAGATGTCTGACCTACCCTTTCCCACCCCTTCCTGAGCACACACTGGAATGTCTGACATAGTTAATTGTCTTCTCTGCCCATCTCCATCCTTCGGGTGACAGGAGATCACTATGTGACAGTTGCTCAGGCCAGAACCTTGATGGCAGGCTGGGTTCTTCTTTTTTTTCTGCCCTCACTCACCCAGTCTCTATTTCAAAATACATCAGATCCTATCATGCCACATCATGGTCACTGCCCTGGCACAAGCCACTGCCATCTCTTGCCATGCTTGCTTGAGTCTGCTCCCCACACAACAGCCAGAGGGATGAAAGCAGATGTGGCTCTACTCTGTGCCAAGTGTCTCATCTCCTCTCTGTCATTTAATGTTTCCACTTGCTCCAGCCACATGGGCCTCCTCTTTGTCTTGTGGAGTCAGCCTTCTGTCCTGCAGCCTTAGCCCGGCTGTTCCTCTACTTGGGATCCCATTTCTCCAGGTTCCTCCATGGCTGACCCTCATCTGCCCCGGCTCTTTACTCAGACATCGCCTTCTCTAAAAGGCCCATGCCCACTACTTCTCCTATCCCTACTCCCATTCATACGACAGAGACAACCATTTGTGACTACCTGACTCATGAGTCTGACTTCAGCAGGTGCTCAGTAGAAACCTCCAGAAAGAGATTTCCTCCTAGAAGTTCTAAAACTCAGTGCCCTCCCCCAACCTCCACACTCACAACCTGCCCCCAAACCACCACACTTGAACATCTCCGAGACGTCACACTCAACGTGTGCTCTCCTCTTCCCTACCAACTTCTGGTGTCACTCACGACCTGAGCCCATCCAACCTCCCTTACCCCATCCAACTTTTCTCCTCAGGGAGGCCTAGCTCTCCACCCAACTGCATGTCTCCTGCCTTCTGTTGTTCTTCTGACACTTGTACATCCCTGTGCAGTGTGTCACTTAGCACTACACAGATCTGACCATGTCCCCTCGTCCTGTGCTGTTGCTCAGAAACCTCTAAGGCATCCCTGACCCCTCACCTCACCATTTCACACTCTTAGGGGTTCTACTCTGGAGTCTTCCACCTCTGTCCCACAAGGTCCAATGTTTCAAGTTCAGTTTAGAGGTAGTATTCTTAGGGTATGGGCTCTCAGCCTCCCACACAGTCAGAATCCTTTCCAAAGGACCTAGACATCTCCTGGCAGCCCATGTGCCCCTCTATGTCCTAAACGCTCAGTGGCCTGAGGTCCTTCTAGACTGAGAGGTGCATGCAGGGAGCAATTACAAGCAAAATAAGATGATAAATACATATGAAAATGTCAAATGAGACCTATTATTTTGTAAACTAACTAAAAATTAATAACACATTTTTTAAAGTTATGCACCAGCACTGCCCCCTGCCACCCTGCAAGCCTGGTGAGAGCTGAGCAAAAAGGGTTCACCATCAGTGAATCACACAGGTCGCTCTGGGACAAGAGGGGTTCTATGGAACCAGGTGCCCCAGTTCCTAAAGGGGAAAGAGACAATGGGAACTAAGAAGGTGCCTGGTGGGACCAGGGCACTGTGTGGGACATTAGGGCTCTTAGAAAGGGGTGTCTAGAGAGAATGTAAACACAACAGCCAGTTCTCCCTCACACTCAGCCTTGGCGCAGATCAGGCTAGCCGAGGGGTAGTTAAAAGACTTGAGGATTCGGGAGACCGCCAGGCTGACGTCCTCATTACTGGGGTACAGGCTGACAGATGCGAAGCGAAGGTACTGAAGGCGGGGCGTCTCCTCAGGACCCACCTTGATGTGGGGAATCTGGACAGAAAGGGAGGTATTGCTTGCCAGGGATCACAGCCCCACACCCCAGCCCCCAGCCCCCACTCCCCACCTCACCTCCTTTTCCCCACAGATATGGCTCACGGTGGAGGCAGAAGCTGGGCTGGAGGAGGGTCCCAGGACAGATACGACCCCCTTGGGCAGTATCTGACACACTGTGAGGGGAAGAGACCAGAGTCAGGGACCCTCTGCTTTTGTTCCCACCCCACCCACAAGAGAACCACCCCACCTGGTTCAGGAGAAGACCCCAGAGGCTCAGAGCTGTGGGATCCTCCTCCACCAGTCTGGATTCCAGAGGACCAGTCCCTGGCCTGCTCAGACAGAGGGAGGCAGAGAGAGACAGACCAAGCCAAGAGTAACACAGGAAAGCATGTGGACACCATGGGACACGTGCATGTGTGCGTGTGTGTGTGTTGAGGCAAGGTCTCACTTTACAGCCCAGGCTGTCTTGAATCTTGTTATGTGCTAAAACATCTCCTAGATTCCATCCTGTTCTTCTGTATTAAATAAACTACTGTTTTAAATTAAGAGTTTAATATCTTAACTAGCAAAAATGGGACGGTGTAGTCATAAAAAGTGGACCATTCTTCCATAACTCTGCTGTAGGATAAGCTTTGTAAGAGGGATCCCGAAAAACTCCCTCCCGATAAAGTCATGTAAATTGTGTCTTTATTCCCAGGCCTCCACACTAGTCGAAGAAATAATTTAGGTCCGGGCTGGCCCTGGACCACAACTGCTATGTAAACAACTCAACTAAGGCCTTGAACTCAGATTCCTCTGCTTGGGCCTCCAGGCCTGACCACCATGCCCAGCTCTGTGGGCCTCCTTCTGAAGTGCAAATCAGGAGCTGGCTTCCTCTACCATGCAAGCTCTTCAGTCACTCTACTACCCACAATGCCCTCCTGGTGGGTGAAGCTAGCACTCGAAACTGGCTATGTGTGGTGAATGAGGCAGGTGGTACATGCCTAAGTAGGGCAGGGGTACAGAGGATGGAGGGGAGATGATCGGGAAAAGAATCTGGGGATAACCATTTTCAGGCATGTGGTCTGTGCAAATGGTAGAGCCTTCAACACGAAGAACACAGAAGGAACAAGTTTGGATCGAGATGTGATGTCCTGTTTAGACGCTTTAAGGCAGCCATGGCAGAAACTCAGGATGGGTTAAGAGAACAGTATTGGCTGGGGCTAGACATCATGTTAGAAGACTTGCCTAGGAATGTATGAGGCCATGGGGGTAATGGAGAGAAGAAGTGAGAGACAGAAAGGATGAGAATATAAATGACACACCGCTAAAAGGGCTACAAACTAATTTCAGACATGGCTACACCTAGGAGCTCATGACCCCTAGGACTCTGTCAGGAAAGGCTGGACCCAGCTATTCTATAAACATGCCACCAATCACTCTTTAACTCTGGGTCCTAATTTCCTTTGACTTGGCTTCATTTTCAGGATCTGCTCAAACAAACACTGACTCCAGTTGGCTAAGATGGTCTCACCCTACACCCTGTTCCTTGGCTCAACCCTAGATGCGTGCCTGTTCTATCATCCGCCTCTTCAGTCTCCACCTGTGCTTCTCCCAGACCGTGTCCATGACGTGCCAGTCCAAAAGGCCTGAACAGTCTACCCCACTCTCCCTCTCAGTGATAAAACACCCAAGATCTAACAAAGCCCATGTAAGGCCTATGGGGGGGGATTTGTTTACATGCTTATTTTTCTGTTGTGCTTGGAGTAAAACCCATGTATTATTTTTTTTAATTTGTTCAATTTATTTTTTAAGATTTATTTTTATTTTATGTGCATTGGCATCTTGTCTGAATATTATGTGTGAGAGTGTCAGATCCCCTGGAACTGAAGTTAGCAACAGTTGTGAGCTGCCATGTGGGTCCTTGAAACTGAACTTGGGTCCTCTGGAAGAACAGCTAGTGTTCTTGACCGCTGAGTCATCTCTCCAGCCCCAAGCCCATGTATTATGGATGCTAAGCAGAGTTTGGGTTCGGTTTAGTTTTTAGGCAGGATCTTCCTCTATAGATCATGTTGACCTGAAACTTACTCTGTAGCCAAGATTTAAGATTGGCTTAAAGTTCACTGTGACTCTCCTGCCTCAGCTTTCCAAGTACTGGGACTACAAGTGTGAGCCACCAGGCCCAGCATAAAACAAGTCCTAATACAGAAGGTTGCAAAGAGCTAGTATGGTCCCAGTATAGCTGGGGCAAGTGCTCTGGTAAGTTCTGTCAACTTGACAGAAACTACAGTCACCTGAGAAGAGGGAACCTCACTTGAGGAATTCTTTTTATCAGACTGTAGACCAGTCTATGGGGTGTTTTCTTCATTAGTGATTGGAGTGGGAGGGCTCAGCCCACTGTGGGTGGTGCTACCCCTGGGTAGGTGGTCATGGGGGTATCTGAGTAAGCCAGGAGGAGCAAGCCAGTAAGTAGCATTCCTCCATGGTCTCTGCTTCAGTTCCTGGCTGCAGATTCCTGCCTTGAGGTCCTGCCCTGGCTTCCCTCCAGGATGGACTCTATAACCTGCAAACTAAAATGAACCCTTTTCTCCCCAAGGTGGTTTTGGTCAGTGTTTTATCATAGGGGCAAACAGCAGACTAGGATATCAGGCACTACCATTTACTAGGACCATGAGCATCAACAGACACCTCTGCAAGCCCTCCCACAGGGCAAGCCAGCTCTGCAGGGTGTGCTGAAATAGCACCACACTCCAGCTCCTGCCCACCTGTTCCAGAATGTCCTTCATGACCCACCGGGGATCTTGAAAGCCCCAGGCCTTAGTGCCTGGACCTCCCAACCCAGCAGCATCCACTTCCATGAAACAGAAACAGGCACGAAGGAAGGTGGCAGGTGTGAGCAGATGAATGTAAAGTTGAGCTGAGGCGGCCAGGGGTGGAGTGACTGGCCGAGGCCCCACCTGCCCTGCCTCACCCCACACCCCCGCGGCCCGGCTCACTGGTGTCCGTGGTCTCGTACTGGCTGTCCCGCTGCAGCTCAAAGATGTCAACTTCCACTCGGGCCTTGGCTGGGACCTCGATGATCCCGTTGATTTGTTCCCGGGCCAGGGCCAGGGCCAGACGCTCACCGCGGCCACACACGGTCTGGTCGTCCAGGATTGCAGCTGAGAGGAGACAGGAGTTGGGAGGGGCCAGAGTCCTGGGGCCTCTGAGAAAGGGTATCTTGTGTGGTCTTGGATTTGTGGCCTCCAGACTGAAGGGAGATATAGGTTTGAAGGGTCTGGATTCCTGGATCTGAGGCTGGATAGCAGGGTATCTGGGCTCCTGGGTCTCAGGGAAGGATAAGCTGGGAGACAGAGCACTTTGGTATTACTATGCCTGAGTTCCCTGGAGGGACCTGGAGGGAGAGTTTCTGAGGAGGTGGGGTGCTGGGGCCTCACCCATGCGCAGTGATGACAGCACCTGGCAGCTGGGGTTGGCGAAGGCAACTATCAGCAGCAGCAGCAGCTCAGCCGGCATCTTCCTCTTCTCCTCATGGGGACGCAGCTGCCGCGGCCCCCACTTGCCACCTGCAGAGAGACCCCCCCAGCCCCAAGAGAGATGGCTGATGTGGGGGCAGAGTCTTTTAGGAAAGCTGCTGGATGGGGCGGCAAGCATAGTCCTCCAGACATCATTGGGGAGGAATGCACAGTTCTGAAAGGGCCTGGCTCACTGGGGATACCAAGCTCATAAAACTGAGCTCCAGAAGATGGAAAAGTCAGAGGTCACTGATAAGACAGTCATTGCTAGAAATTTGAAGTAGGAGTGATTCTGGGGACCGGCCCCACCCCAACAGGAAACTGGGAGGTACCACTATCACCTCAGTCCCGCCCCTGTCTCTGGGCAGGCAGCCGTTACTAGGCAACAGAAACTGGCTGGAGAGGATGCAGTGGTTGCTAGGCAACCCCATCCCAAGCCTCACTTGCCACCTTCCTGATGTCCCTGGTTCCCACAATCCCATGGGGGAGAGGCCTGGGCACCCAGGGTCTGATAGGTGATATTATCTTGGAATTAGGAAACTTGGTGAGGCGGAAGGAGGACGGGAAGGAGGAACAGAGGGAGGGAGGGACTCCAAATAGTAAAGAACCTAAAAAGAGAATATAGAAGAAAAAGAAGAAATAAAAAAAAAAGTATCTGATGAGAAACTGCAAAATGAAAGATGCAGGGACTCAGAAAATGAGAAAAGAAGGGGAAAACAGGCAGATATATATGAGAGAACAGAAAGATGACAGAAACAGCTAAAACTGGAAAAAAACAGAGAAGGGAAGTTGAAGGAAATTAGAGACATGACTGGGAGAGAGAGAGAAAGGGACAGGAAGATGTGAAATAAAGGACAGAAGCCTGAGAAGGGGAAAGGGCAGACCGAATAGGGGGTCACCAGTGCATGGGTATAGGTGAGAAACTGGAAGAGAAAGAGAGAACACAGGGACAGGCACAAACTGACTCAAGCAACCAGCAAGAGTCCTACAGAAAGAAAGGAAAGCTGGAACTCATTGCCTGCACCCTGTTCTGGCAGCTGAGGTACGGTACATGTCTTCACAGAGCCAGTCTCGGAGTCCGGGTTTGCTCTGGGCACTCCAGATCTTTGGAAGTGTAACCGCCGGGCGGGATATGTTTTGACAGAAGTGCACATGGATCCCTGGACCTGGTTGCAGACCATGCTCTGAGGCTAGAGGGCTATTGTAGGGCCCGGAGCACTGCAAAGTGTTCCCCTGCATCCCACCTGGACCCATGAAAATACTTCAGCTGGTGACAAGCCAGAAGGAGAAGTACTGGAGAAGGGCAGAGTCCCGAGCAAGGCTTGGAATTGGCTTCTATAGCCAAAACAGTCCAGGCCAAGGAGAAAAGTTGCTTTATCAGTCCTACACTCGCCCCTACTTCCTGGGTGACCTTGAGAAAGTCCTCCGGCACACCCCTCAGTCTTTGGTAAGGAGAGCCTGAGGGATGGGGGACTGCAATTTAGAGCTAATATGGGGACTTGACCAGGACAGAGGAGCAAGGAATTCTGGGAGAGCTGGAAGAAGAGTTCTCAGGGGAAGGGCAGGAGGGAGGGGGGTTCATCCTGGGACATCTGGAACAAGTGGGGATTGGGGACAACAGACAAAAAGCCTGAGACAGGGCAGAAAAGCAGGGACCCACAGGTGGCAGACACAGACGGGAACAGAAGGACACAGGCACTGTGCACAGACTACAGGTTGCAAACAAACACAGAGGTCCTGGAAGGAACACACGGAAAGGTAGCCCCAAAGCAGTGACTATAGCTAAGTGGGGGGAAAGGACCGACACCAAGTAAGGCATCCACACCAGGATGCAATTCCTGCACTCTGGGGGAAGGGGTCACTGTGAGCTTGAGGCTACTCTAGGTTGCATAGGGAATCCCTGGACATCTTGGGTTAGAATTAGACCCTGTCTCAAAAACAAACAAAGACACAGCAAAGGAGCAGATGAAGAACGCAAGAAGGAGCAGGGGTCAGCCAGGTCCAGGACTCACACACCCAGCTCAGGTCAGGCAGGTACAGATGGAAACAGAGCCAACCACAGAGGGGAGCTGAAGAGAGGGGCCCTACAGGTTGGAGGAGAGACATCAGCAAGGGGAGATACATGAAAAGGACAGGAGCCAAAGAGGAGAAGAGAGAGGGCCAAAAGAAGAATAACAACAGGTATGAGACCCATGGGGAGAGCAGGGTGTGGTGTCACACACCTGTAATACCAACAATCAGCAGGCAGAGGCAGGGGGATCAGGAGTTCAAACCCAGCCTCAGCTACATAGTGAGTTCAAGGCTAGCCTGGGCTATAAGAAACCCTGTCTCTAAAAGCAGAACAAACTAACAGAAAGAACCATGGGGAGCAAAGAAAAAAACAAGAAACTGATAAGAGAGAGACAGTCTGACACAGACACACAGAGTGTGAGCAAGGGATGAACTGCACAGCAGCCTAAAGCCTCCTAAAGCCGCCTAAAGCTGCAGAGGCCAGAGGGGCAGAAGCCAGAATGAAAAGGCATGTGGGAGAAGCACACAGGGAGAGAGCTGACCACACAAGCTAGGGAGGGGATGAGCCAGGAGGGAAACTGAGGCTAAGTGAGTGCCCTGGAAGGGCAGAGCAGCCCACACAGATGCAGAAACTCTGCAGGAGTGCAGAGGATCCCAGCGCCCTCAGTCAAGGGGTCCTGGGAGGTGGTGTGGTTCAGAAGTGGGGAGAGAGACTGGACGGTGGGTGGAAGAGCCAGGGTAGAAGCCGGGGAACAGAGGAGAGGGCAGTGGATGGGGACCGCTACAGAGGGGACCCAGAGTGGGTCTGGAAGAGGGGGTTGAAGAGTGAAAGGTGAAGTCTGGAGGTGGAGAGGATCAGGCAAAGAAAGGAAAGACAGAGTGGGAAGAAGGCTACATGGGAACCAGCATCTCCTACAGAAAGACAGGGTTAGGAGAACAGAGAAGTTGGGCACAGTTAGACAGGCCCGGGAGATAGGCGAAACACAGACTTGAAAATGCAAAGGCATTTCCAGGAGACAAGAGGTGAATGGGCCGGGGCCTATGGTAAGGTAGAGGAAAGAGGAGAGGAAGAGAGGAAATCAACGTACAAGTCAGGAGCCAGTGTGGGTCTGGGACCCAAAGCTTGGAGAAGGAACAAGCCAAAAGTCCCTATGAGGAGCGATACCACGGAGGAGCCAGTCAGCCCACAGGACCGGGGGAAGCTGGGACTGAGGGCAGGTGTGAGGTGTGTGCCCAGAAGTAAGGGTGAGAAAAGGTCGTGGAGAATGAGACGTTGAGAGGGAGGGCACAAAGCAGTGGGGGAGTAGGTTCCTTGCCATCCACGGGAAGCAGTGACTGTGAGGGCCCTGCCAGCCGGGCTAGCCTGGCCTTCCGGGACCCAGGACCCAGCCCAATCCCCGCCCTGCAGACACTTACGGATCCTGGTGGGACGGAGGGCTGGGCTCCCTCGAGGCCCGTAGAACGACAACCAGGAGATGCTCCGATTCTGGGTGCTGGGGAGGCTGGGGCTGGGGGAGAGGGCAGTCCACTGGGCCCCCTCCCCCGCCGCCGGTGGTGGCCCCCAACTAATCCAAAACGATGTCTCCCCAGCAGCGGGGAGGAAGGACAGGTGGAAAAGCAAAGGGCGGGCCAGGAGGGGAGGAAGGGGAAAGGAGAAAATGGAGGAGAGAAGGGGAGAGATGAGAGGGGGAAGGAGCAAACGGAGGGGAAGGAGGGAGGAAAGGAGAGGAAGGTGAAAACGGAAGGGAGGGGGGCACAGGCAAAGCCGGGGGAGGGGGAAGCCGGCCCAGGAAAGGGCCCCCGCCCCCTCCCCTAGCCGGGCCGGCCTGGGGGGGGCACAGGGGGTGAGGACTGGGTGGAGAAAAGAAAGCCGGCCATCGGGAGAAGTGGGGGAGGGGAGGGCCTGCTGGGGGGGAGGGGGCCGCCCCCTTCCCCCCCTCCCCCCAGTGCCTTGGCCCTGCCCTGGATGAGGCTAGGGCCTGGAGTCCTCAAGCCCTCAGTCCCCACGGGAAAAGCATGCTTGGGGGCCGGGAGAGGCCGGGCAGTGACCGGGCTGGCGAGGACAGGGTAACTGGCAGCCCTGGACAGACCAAGAAGGGGGCAGAGGAGGTGGAGGGACGAGGTGGGAGGAGAGGATGGAGAGAAGCAGGTGGAACGGGAAGGCGGAGGAGGGTGGGGTATCCCGGGGGCGGCCCGCTCTCGGTGGGAGGGCCTGGCCGCGGACTCTGGTCCCCAGTGAGCAGCAGCCGCTGGCGGCTCCCGGCTCCGTGTCCCCAGCCGGGCTTGCCTCCCTGCTGCCGGCCGGCCGCTACTACCGCTGCCGCCACCGCTCCTTCTCCCCTCCTAGGCCGCCGCCTGCCCGCCCGCGCTGGGTCCTGGAGCGCGGGTGGTGGTGGTGGTGGTGGTGGTGGTGGTGGTGGTGGTGGTGGTGGTGGTGGTGGAGGGGAGAGATGGAGGGAGGGAGGCAGGGAGGAGGGCGGGCTGGAGGAAGGGAGGGAGGCAGGCAGGGAGCGAGGAGGGAGGGGAGTAGGGGAGGGGGAGATCGTATTGGTCGGGGCTGGGGGGCCCTGCGAGGAGAATGCTGATGAGAAAAGCAAGCTGCATTGGATGAAGGGCCCACCCCCGGGGCCACCCCCTCCAACCACACCATGCCACCGCCCTGCCCAGGCAGTCCTGGGTACTGGAGCCCATGGAGATGAGAGGCATTGGTGGGGAGAACTGAGCGAAGGGCCTAGAGGTGGGGAGAGAGGACTACAGATGGAGAAAAATGCAGAGAAACAGAGAGGTGGCCCAAGGCCCACAAACTCACAAGGCCAAGGACAGGGTTTAAAAAGACCAGGCATAAAAAAGCAAGCCACTTGAGGACGAGCGAGCAGTTTAGGGACACAGGGGTGTCTGAAGGTGGGGAGAGGCCAAAGACAGAGGGACAGACACAGAAAGACTCCTCGGGATAGGGAGCCATACATAGAAGGGGCAACCAAGAACCATACACAGAGCCCAGAGAGCAAGGAGAGGTTACCAAAACAGGGGACAGTCCCATGGGCACAGGAGACCCACAGAGACAATCATGTGGTTCATAGACACAAGAGGCCCACTGAGGCAGGCATGGCTAGCTGGTGGAAATGTAACTGGATAGTATCTGGAAACAGGCTGTTAAAGGGGGGAGGATGGGAATTCTCCATTATGCACAAAGAACTCCTGGGGACCCACAGAGATGAGTGGGAAGGAAGAAGAGACCTCATCACCTGAGCAGTGGGAAGGGGATGATAAAATGGCAGGGAACTGGAGAGCAGAGCCAGAGCTGAGAGAAGCCCTCTCCGTCAGGAGTTCTGCCGTCTCTCTGAGGGAGCCCAGAAGGGCAGGGGGATGGAACAGAGAATCAACATAGATCTTCAAGTGGGGGTGGTTGGTGCATGGCTGGGTGTGTGTGGGGGGGTGAAATTTGGGGGGAAGGAACATGACAGTTGGTGCTGAAGGCTGAGCCCGTGACTCACCACCACCCCCATGCTCGTGATGGGGAGGAGACACTGACACTCTCACGTGCAGCCCCCAGCACATGTGACCACATGCCTCGCACACACAGTTGGCACGTGGCAACTCAGACTATACCAGGCCTGGCATGGTGAGCTCTGACTATGTGGGACATGCCTAACAGACATGTGACACATACACCTGACCCTAAAGGACCAATTTCGTATATACCTCTTCATCCTATTAGGGCTAACACCTACAGCCTCCTTAACTCTGCTCCAACCAAGCTTATGGCCAGTACCCATGCCTGCCTCTAGGTCTTTGCTGGTCCAGGTACCTGTGCCTCACCATCCTCCCTCTCTAGACACAATCTGTCCCAAAAGTCCCAATCCATTGCTACCACCAGAATGTCTGACCAGGTCTCAGCTTCCTTTGCAGGAACAATACCTTGTCAGGCCAAATTAAGTTGGGATAGCCAAGCAAGTTTATAGAGAGGAGCCTGAGAAACTAAGCTGGACTCTCAAGAGGGAAAAAAAAAAAAAAAAAGGAAGCCTCAGCAGGGGGGCCTGAGAGAAGGCTCAGAGGTTAAGAGCACTAGCTGCTCTTCCAAAGGTCCTGAGTTCAATTCCCAGCAACCACATGGTGGCTCACAACCATCTGAGATGAGATCTGGTACCCTCTTCCAGCCTGCAGGCATACAGAACACTGTATACATAATAAATAAATCTTAAAAAAAAAAAGGAAGCCTCAACAGGAACAAAACACTATTCAAGAACACAGAACCTGCCCAAGGTTGAGCCAGGCTTGTTTGTACTCTGGCTCCTAAGCAGGTGACTTCACCCCAAGGGCAAACCCAGACTACATTAGAGAGCTAGGCCCTAACCTGACCCCACCAACTGCTTTACTCATCTTTATCTTTCACTTTTAAAATCTGTAACCCTGCTCTCTTCCCCCATCCGTACCCCAACCCTATCCTTTGCTCTTTTTTTTTTTTGAAGCAGGGTTTCTCTGTAGCTTTGGTGCCTGACCGGAACTAGCTCTTGTAGACCAGGCTGGCTTTGAACTCAGAGATCCACCTGCCTCTGCCTTCCAAGTGCTGGGATTAAAGGTATGCACCACCGCCTGGCCCTTTGCTCTTCTTGAAGTGAACCATTTACCTTATGACCACAAACAATCCACCCACTAGGGAATTGAGTATAGATGGGAAATCCTCTCCTGGGGCCGAATGATAGCTTTCTTCCCTTCCTATGGGAACTTGGACACATTTCTCTGGGCCTGTTTTTTCATACCTCAGGGTAGTTGTTTCTCCCTTACAGTGTTGATCAGAGAATTAAATAATGCATGGAGAGCACTGGGCAAGAGTCCCTAGTGTCACCTAACGCACCCAGGTGTCAGCTGAATTCGCTACTTCGAGAGTCTAATAAACATAAAAAACTAACTTCTCAAGCCAGTCACAGTGTTACACACCTTTAATCCCAACAGAGAGAAGGCCAGCCTGATCTACATAGAGTTCCAGGGCAGCAAGGGCTACATAGAGACCCTATCTCAAAAAATAACTGCCATTCTTTGTCCCAGGGTAAAACTGAGACACAGTGGAGTTGTTTAGCCCAAAGTCAAAACTAAGGAAGTCCAGGGCCAGCTTCAAGCCAAGCAGCCCAGTTTAAACATGTGGGTCTGCTGTTAGGAGTCTAGTAAGAAGTCAGGGCACCCAGTTAGACACCACTAGAAGGGAAACTGAAAAGCCAAACAAACTTTATCTGGTTCTGTGTTCAGTTCCCTAGTGTTTTGGCTTTAGACGGGGAAATGACCCAACTCTGAGACTGTTTTCTCATCTGAGAAATCAGGGACAGAGTTCGACCAAATGCACCTCTGATAGCTCCCCTGACCTTGGATTCAAGGAGGAGCTTCCAGAAACCTTGGTATCCAAATTTGGAATTCAAATATAGATACTGAACATCTTCCTCAGTTACTCTCCATATTTTTATATTTAGGTTTGTTTATGTGTATGCACACACAAGCACAAACACATCATGGCATGTGCCAAAGTCAGTCTTCAGAGTTGGGAGGAAGCAGTAGGCGCCATCTTGGGGGCACCCAGCAAGTATAGGGTAGGGATTTTGGAAAACGTGTGGGATATTGAAGCACACAATGCTCCAAAGGCCTGTGAAGAATTACAGTCCCCAAATCCCCAAGGGCCAGTGGCAGAAAACATAACACCACTCAGCCGGAATGGGAGAGGGGATCAAGCAGGAGCAGACAGGCCGACTGAAAGGAGGAAACCAAGGTAGGGGCGATGAAACGGGGTGGGAGGGAATAAGGTGAGATGGAAAGGAAATGTTAAGAGAATAAGTCTAGGGGAAGAGGAAAACCTAGTGTTTTAAAACTGTCTTGAAAAACAAGAGTTCTTGCCGGGCGGTGGTGGCGCAAGCCTTTAATCCCAGCACTTGGGAGGCAGAGGCAGGACTGGTCTACAAGAGCTAGTTCCAGGACAGGCTCCAAAGCTACAGAGAAACCCTGTCTCGAAAAACCAAAAAAAAAGAAAAACAAGAGTTCTCGAGTCTCCTTTCACCTTGTGGATCCCAGGGTAAAAACTCAGCATGAGGCTTAGGAGCTGAGCCATCTCACTGGCTCTCTGCTTTTTGTTTTCTGAATACAGGTCCCTCTCTCGGTGGCTTTCCTTTTAGCTTTCCAAGACAGGGTTTCCCTGTGTAGCCCTGGCTGTCCTTGAACTCAGAAATCCACCTACCTCTGCTGGGCTTAAAGGCATGCATCACCACTGCCCAGCAACGGGGTCTCTTATGTGTAATCCTGGCTGGCCTGGAACTCCATGCCTTCTCATGCCTAGGGGGTCCTGAACTTTGTGAAAAAGACATTTACCCTGAAAGAGGAATGGTACACGCCTTTTTTTTTTTTTTAATTTTTGGTTTTTGAGACAGGTTTTCTCTGTAGCTTTGTAGCCTGTGCTGGAACTAGCTCTTGTAGACCAGGCTGCCTCGAACTCACATTGATCCGCCTGCCTCTGCTGGTATTAAAGGTGTGCATTCCCACCATCAGGCTTGCGCCTTTAATCCCCCAAACACAAGAGGCAGAGTCGGGCCTATCTCTGTGAAACTAGACTGGTCTACATAGTGAGACTCTATCTCAAAAACAAGAACAAAAACCAAAACTGACTTGATCCGATTTCCTTCTTCGGGATCTCCACCCCACAACTTCAGCTTCTTCCAAAGGAATTTACTAACGTGAGGGCCAGCCATGATAATCTAAGTCTGGGCAGAAAGGAAGTTCTTTACTTTATCATCTGGGGCTCTGGCCATCGGTAAATTTAAATGGAGTCTAGAGTCTCAATAGTTTACCCTGAGACAATGCCTGGCAGGCCAAGGTTACCTGACACCCACCCAAGAACAAACCATTCAAAGGAAATTCCTGGCATTCCAAGCACTGTAAATAGAAACACCTGCCAGCACTTCACCAGGACACCCCTAGACAAATGTCAGCCAATCAGGGGTCCTGAACCTCAGAGACCCCTCACCCCCACCTTTACTACTATAAAAACCCAATTCTAATTGAGTTCGGGGCTCTCCGTTTATTCCAATACAGTGAACATGCGGAGAGATCGAGTTTGCAAACTTGATTAAAATAAAGGCTTTTTGCTTTTACATATGGGACTCGGTCTCCTTTGTTGGCTTTTGTGGGGACCCCGCGGATTTGGGCGTAACACTAACCGAGCTTTTCCTTTTTCTCTCTCCTACCTTTTCCAGCTTTCTGCCATGTACTTTAGGTTTTCCTCTTTCCCTAAACTTCCTTTCCTAACATTTTCTTTCCATCCCGCCCTAACTTAATCTCCTTCCTTATTCATTCTACCCCTCCCCTCGCCTCTTAATAAAAAAATGAAATCTTTAAGCCTCGGTTTCCCCCTTTCACTCGGCCTGACTGCTCCTGCTTGGCCCCCCGCTCCCATTCCCGCCGAGAGGTGTCTCATTTTCTGCCACTGGCCCTCGGGGGTTCTTGGGCTGTAACCCGCGAGCCTTCAGAGCACTGCGTGTCTCATTGACCCACACTTTGACCAAATCCCCGACGCCGAGGCTTGCTGGGCGCCCCCAAGATGGCGCCTACTGCCTCGTCCCGCCTCCCGACGTCATCGCGCAGCTCTCCGTTCAGCGATGCCCTTTCGACCATCAAAGGCGGAGTCCAAGAAGACTTGGGAGGGGAGGATCCTCTTGGGAGGCCTAAAGGGGCGGGCACTGAGGCCGAGCGGTGGGAATATTGCTAGAGGATTGGCTGGGCGCTGCCTGATCCCGCTCCTCCTTGCTATTGGCTAAGTCCTCAGAAACTTGAGCACCGATTGGTCTAACGGCGGGCCAGGCGGGCGATGATTGGGCGCATTGCGCAGTCAGCGAGGCGGAAGGTGGGAGGGGCGTTGTTGAGAGAGGGCCCCCGAGGAGAGCGAGGTTGCGGAGCAGGCGAGACGACGGGCGCTAGAGAGGACGCAGTGCTAGAGTGGCTGTGCGAAGGGAGCTGCAGCCCTCGGCCCGGCTTGGGGCCGGCTAGACGGCCGAGGCGGGTGAGTTCCCGCGGGAGCGCGGAGGCCCGGCCCCCACCCCGCGCCTCGCTCGCGTCATTCGGTCTGCACTCTGAAGGCCTGGAGGGGCGCGCCTCGGGTGCGGAAGGCGGAGCGGCCGTTGGCCGCCGGGCGCGCGGGCCGGGCGGGGGCCGGGCCGGGGCGGCGTTTGGGGTAGAGGGACTGGAGTTGTGTGCGGGGCTGAATGAGGAGGGGCAGGGCTCGGGCTGCGGGCTGGGGACCGACCTTGGAGGGAAGGGGAGGTCCCGGAGCTGCCTCGGCGGAGGGCTCTCTGGTTGCATGGGGTACCGGGGCCACGGGTGGGTGCGCTGGAATGGGTCCAGGATCGAAAGAGGACGATTGGAGGGCTCTTGGTTGCTGGGTGGGAGGTGGCCCGAGAAAGGAGGTAATGAGTGCAGGGAGGGAAATCGATTTCTGCCTAGAAAGAACTAAAGCAGAGAAGGGGTTTGAGGTATCTTTAGAACTAAGGGAGGATCCAGGTGTGGAAAATGGGGTTATATTAATACGGAAGGCCGATAGACCCATGGAATTGGGCTTGGAATACCCTTGGAAAGTACTGACAGCTGTCTTTATGTTCTCATGGGTATCCATAGGTTGAACTGGGGAGGGATTGTTTTGTTTTAGGTACAGGTAAGTAGGCCAAAGTGAAGTAGTCCTAGGTGTAACTGGGGAGAGGGAAAGGTGGTAGTCTGGGACTGTTGGGGTTGAGAATGAGATGTGACATACTGATAACTTTGGGGTTCTGGGTATCCCCATAGTCATAGGCTAGTGAGAAGGATTATGAAGAAGAGGGGGCTTTTTTTGCTGTCTTTGGGTACTGATGGAGTTTTTATATGAGAGACATTGGGAGCCCTGAAGAGGATAGAAACAGCGAGAGAGGAAAGGTTAAGCCACTGTGAAGGATAGGTTGGATGTCCCTGGACAAGATTAGTGTGTGGGGATCTTCTTTGCAAAAAGGATAAATTTATATGAAATGGGGATCTGAAAGTTCCTGGAGTGGGTTAGGATAGATTTGGATCTTTTCTCAAAAGAAGAAAGGTTTAGATTGATACTGTTACGGGCTTATGGGATGGGTTAAGGTTGTAACATGGGCCTGTACCTTAATGCGAAAAAGGGTAGTGTTGGTATCCCCCCCCCCCAAAAAGCCCATAATCGGCATCCCTAGATGAGTTGTGGTGGCCTTAGGAAAAAGAGGGAGTCATGCCACTGAGAAAAGGGGATCTGGGTGCTCAGAGGGAATAGCCCAGTACGCTTGGTCTTGATGGAGGGAGAAGGGCGAGAACAGTCTAGATGTAAAGGATTGGGCTTTTGTAGAGTTTCTTTTAGGTAAAGGTTGATCATACAGGAGGGCTTTTATTTACTTATTTTCCAGACAGTTTCTCTGTGTAGCGTGACTGTCCTGTAACTTGCTCTGTGGGCCAATTGACCTCGAACTCTGAGATCTGCCTGCCTCTGTCTCCTGAGTGCTGGGATTAAAGGCCTGCGCCACCACCGACCGGCCGAGAAGGTCTTGATGTGCTTAGCTTGAACCAGTTTTGAGAGTCTGAGTACCAGGAAGTGATTAAGATAGAAGAAAGTCTGGAGATGGATTGAGCCAGGGAGAGAAAATTGGAGATTGGGTGACTTGATGTGAGGAATCTGGGCACTGTTGGTTAGCAGAGGTTGCGTGGCAAGGGGAGGCTCAGACCACCAGTGCCTAAGGTAGAGTAGGGATGTTGGTTTGTACACCAGTTTGAGTGGTCTGAATGTAAAAAGTTTGAGCCTATGAGGAAGAGCAGAATCCATGTAGGAGGGCAGCTGGGAAACAGGCCAGGAGAGTGTGAGGATTTTGTGGGTAGGTTGGCAAAGGAGTTCTGTCCCGGGCAATGGTGAGGAGATGGAGGAAAGTCTGTATCACAGGCAGACCAGCTCCTGTTTTGTGGACAGAGCCTTCGGAACCTGTTCTGAGGCAGGGGAATGGAGAGGATTAACTAGGATCTGGTGGGTGGAGTTTGCTGCAAGTTAATTGAGAAGGGAGACTTCAGGGTGGGGGTCTCCAGGAAAAGACCACTGGAGAAATTTGTGTTGGCTGTTGTCTATGTTCAGGGAAGGAAGGATTCTTAGGGAGGGTGTTGGAGTGGAAAATCTAACCCAGAAGTTGGAGGAAGAAGTATGTCTGAGGGTTAGAATGTAGAGGTGACACAGGGAAAGAACTGCCCTGGAGGATTGACTTGTCTCCGCCCTCTCTTCCCTCAGCCCAGGGCCTTGCTGCTGCCATGACTGAGGAGAGCGAGGAGACATTCCTGTATATCGAGCACCGCTATGTCTGCTCCGAGTGCAACCAGCTCTATGGCTCCCTGGAGGAGGTGCTTGTGCACCAGAACTCCCACGTGCCCCAGCAGCACTTTGAGCTGGTGGGCGTGGCTGACCCTGGAGTCACAGTGGCCACAGAGGCAGCTTCAGGCACAGGCCTATATCAGACCCTCATACAAGAGAGCCAGTACCAGTGTCTTGAATGTGGACAACTGCTCCTGTCACCTAGCCAGCTCCTGGAGCACCAGGAGCTACACCTGAAGATGATGGCACCCCAGGAGGCAGTGCCCGCTGAGCCACCCCCCAAGGTGCCCCCCTTGAGTTCCAGCACCATCCACTATGAGTGTGTGGATTGTAAGGCTCTGTTTGCCAGCCAGGAGCTGTGGCTGAACCATCGGCAGATGCACCTCAGGGCCACCCCCACCAAGGCTCCTGCCCCCGTTGTCTTGGGGTCCCCAGTTGTCTTAGGCTCCCCTGTGGGCCAGGCCCGAGTAGCTGTGGAACATTCATACCGAAAAGCCGAAGAAGGTGGGGAAGGGGCAGCTGTCCCGGCTGCGGCTGCCGCCACAAGTGAGACAGTGACAGAAGTGGAGCTGCTGCTCTACAAGTGCTCCGAGTGCTCCCAGCTCTTCCAGCTGCCCGCTGACTTTCTGGAGCACCAGGCCACCCACTTCCCTGCCGTCCCAGAGGCTGAGGAACCTGCCACAAAGCAGGAAGCCCTGATCCCCTCACCCACCGAGGTACCAGCGTCTCTACCCGACCCCTTGCCAACCTCTGACCATAGCTATGAGCTGCGCAACGGGGAGACCATTGGACGGGATCGACGGGGGCGGAAGCCCCGTAGGAACAGCAGTGGAGAGTCGGGTACGGCAGCTGCCCAGGAGCTCTTCTGCTCAGCCTGTGACCAGCTCTTTCTTTCACCCCACCAGCTGCAGCAGCACTTTCGGAGCCACCGGGAGGGTGTCTTTAAGTGTCCCCTGTGCAGTCGTGTCTTCCCCAGCCCTTCTAGTCTGGATCAGCACCTTGGTGACCATAGCAGCGAATCTCATTTCCTATGTGTAGACTGTGGCCTGGCCTTTGGCACAGAAGCCCTTCTCTTGGCCCACCGGCGAGCCCATACTCCAAATCCTCTACATTCGTGTCCCTGTGGGAAGACCTTTGTCAACCTTACCAAGTTCCTTTATCACCGGCGTACCCATGGGGCAGGAGGTGTCCCTTTGCCCACAGCACCAGTTCTGCCAGAGGAGCCTGCTGTTAGCGTTCCTGAGCCAGCCCCTGCAGAGACCAGAGAGCCAGAGACCCCAGAGCTCCCTGTGTCTGAGGAGAACCCAGCAGAGCCTGCAGCTCCAGGCACTTACCGCTGCCTCCTATGTAGCCGTGAGTTTGTCAAGGCTTTGCAGCTGACCCGGCACCAGCGTTTTGTGCACCGGCTGGAACGGCGTCACAAATGCAGCATTTGTGGCAAGATGTTCAAGAAGAAGTCTCATGTGCGGAACCATCTGCGCACACACACCGGGGAACGGCCCTTCCCCTGCCCTGACTGCTCCAAGCCCTTCAACTCACCTGCCAACCTGGCCCGCCACCGGCTCACACACACAGGGGAACGACCCTACCGGTGTGGGGACTGTGGCAAGGCTTTCACTCAGAGCTCCACTCTGAGACAGCATCGCCTGGTACACGCCCAGCATTTCCCCTACCGCTGCCAGGAGTGTGGACTGCGTTTCCACCGCCCTTATCGCCTGCTCATGCACCGCTACCACCACACAGGCGAGTACCCCTACAAGTGTCGTGAGTGTCCCCGCTCTTTCTTGCTGCGCCGGCTGCTAGAGGTACACCAGCTTGTGGTCCACGCTGGGCGCCAGCCCCACCACTGCCCATCCTGTGGGGCTGCCTTCCCCTCCTCGCTGCGGCTTTATGAGCATCGGTGTGCAGCTGCTGCTGCCCAGGCCCCACGGCGCTTTGAGTGTGGGACCTGTGGCAAGAAGGTAGGCTCTGCTGCTCGTCTGCAGGCCCATGAAGCTGCCCATGCTGCTGCTGGTCCTGGAGAAGTCTTGGCTAAGGAACCTCCGGCTCCCAGGGCCTCAAGGGCCACTCGCACACCCGTCACTCCGTCCCCAACAGCCCTTGGTGGTGCAACCTCTGCTGCCCCTGCAGCCCCTGCCCGGCGGCGTGGCCTGGAATGCAGTGAGTGCAAGAAGCTGTTCAGCACAGAGACATCACTGCAGGTGCACCGACGGATCCACACAGGAGAGCGGCCATACCCGTGTCCAGACTGTGGCAAGGCCTTCCGCCAGAGTACCCATCTGAAAGACCACCGGCGCTTACACACAGGTGAGCGGCCCTTTGCCTGTGAAGTGTGTGGCAAGGCCTTTGCCATCTCTATGCGCCTGGCAGAACATCGCCGCATTCACACGGGTGAACGGCCCTACTCCTGCCCTGACTGCGGCAAGAGCTACCGCTCCTTCTCCAACCTCTGGAAGCACCGCAAGACTCACCAGCAGCAGCACCAGGCGGCAGTGCGGCAGCAGCTGGCAGAGGCGGAGGCCGCTGTGGGCCTGGCTGTGATGGAAACTGCGGTGGAGGCTCTGCCCCTTGTGGAGGCCATTGAGATCTACCCTTTAGCGGAGGCTGAAGGGGTCCAGATCAGCAGCTGACTGGCCCCCATTTTCCTCTTCAGCATCACCAAGCCCTGATGCTGCAGGTCTCCAACAGCCCCTTAAAACCTGTGTACATATTGTACCCCTCTCTTCTCTCCACCACCATATAAGTTCTGTAACTAAATTTATTCTCTTCTCTGAGGGAGTTGCTCTGGGGTCCTTGGTACATAAAGGACCCCTCCGCCTCTCCCCACCTTCCACTTGTTTGGCGGTCTCCAAATGAAGCAGTCAATAAAGACTGAGTTAGACATTTTTGTGCTTTTGTCAGGCCGAGTACATAGGGTGGATTTGGGGGATCGTGAGATCAGGCACTAGCTGACTTCCCCTGGCCGCATCCCTAGCACCCCAATAGAACTTGGCAGGTAGAGTTGGTACAGTTTGCTGGATTGAAAAAGCGGCCAGAGTCCATGGCATGGTTCTTTGAAACAGACCTCTTATGTCAGATGAAGAAAGCATGTCTTGCCACTAGAGGGCCCCTTAGCCTAAGGAAAATCTTGAAGCAATTTGGGTGTTGAAGGAGTGGGTGTTGCACCATCGAGAGAAACATTGGTGCCCTTCTCAGCCCTGGCCCTCCATTTCCTGCCTGATGTGGTTGCATCCCACAAAGACATTGGATTTCTCAAACTAGATATCTGAAGACAGGCAGACTTGGGTCAGGTGTGATCGGCAACACTGGCTTCACCCCGTAACAGAGTTGAAAGTTCTGAGTAATGGGTTCTAGAATAGGAAGTGCCGTGGCTCACCACGCCAAGTTGTGGCTCAGCCAGTGGACATTTATTGTAGGAAGAAAGTGATGGAATGCCTGGTCAGTGTCTGACTGTCTAGTATATCTTAACTACTCACCCCTCCATACACACCCCTAGAACTGCAGATTCGCTTGGGTCTCCCACATGCTGGGCAAGCTCACTACCACTAAGCTATATCCTCATCTCTCATTTTGAGACCAGGTTTTGCTGGTTGCCCAGTTGGCCTTGGGTTCACTCCATATATTCTAGGCAGGCTCTGAGTTTGTCTGAGTTTGGTGGCCCTCCTGCTTCAGCTTTTCTTTTTTTTTTTTTCTTTTCTTTTTTTTTTTTTTGGTTTTTTGAGACAGGATTTCTCTGTGGCTTTGGAGCCTGTCCTGGAACTAGCTCTTGTAGGCCACGCTGGCCTTGAACTCGCAGAGATCCGCCTGCCTCTGCCTTCTGAGTGCTGGGATTAAAGGCGTGCGCCACCACCTCCCAGCTCTGCTTCAGCTTCTTGAGTAGCTGGGGTTACAAGCCTGTGCCCTTGGGTTAGTTTGATTTAACCCTGTGGAGATCATGTTTTACACAGGAGGCCTCTGCAGTGACTTGCTGATGGTCAGTTTAACCCAGGGCGGAGCTTGAATTTGAATCTAGTTTCATTTGGTTTAAACATCCATATTCTTTTTTTTTAATTTATTTATTTATTATGTATACAGGATTCTGCCTGCATGTATGCCTGCATGCCAGAAGAGGGTACCAGGTCTCATAGATGGTTGTGAGCCACCATGTGGTTGCTGGGAATTGAACTCGGGATCTCTGGAAGAACAGCTAGTGCTCTTAACCTCTGAGCCATTTCTCCAGCCCCTAAGCATCCATATTCTGTTCTGTCTGGCCTATGACCTTGCCTAGCAAGAAAGTGGAAGTGACTAGATGAGGATTATTCCAGTCCCTTCTGTTAGAAAGAATCCCTTTACTTAGAAGGACACTGCTTGAGAGATGAAAGGAACTGGGCGGGGGGGGGGGGGAACGACAGACCTTAGACCTGCCCACTGAGCATGTCTGTCACTCTGGCTTGATCTGTTGCTCAGATGAAAGAAGACCTGCCTCCTGCTTTTTATTTTTATGCCACTGTCCTTAATTATAACAATTTAGAAAAGAAAACACTGGTTACAACCTGGCAAGAGGGCCCATTTGCTGCACAAACCTTGTGACCTTTGATTCCCTGGAGCTCTTGATGGAACCAGCTCCCATAGGTTGCCCTTCAACCTCTACCTGTGCACCATGGCCTGCATGCACTTGTAGTCACACAAAAACAAATGGTAAAAGCAAAGCACCAGTTGGATATCCCTATCAGTTACTTTAAACGTGCAGTTGGTTTTCCACTAGGGTTTCTCAATTATAGATACCATCTTCAATGCCTGCCCTGCCCTGCAGGAAAGACCTAAGCCACTAACCCAAGTACCAGGTCCTATTCCCCAGGAACCAACCTCCCCCTTGGGAGATCTGTACTGTTTGTACAAGCTATCTCAAGTAAGTGGCTCAACAGTCAGATCCTTTATCCTTGTGAACCAGATGCAAAGCAACTGAAACAAAAGAGATAGGAATGGAGGAAGAACGTGATAGTGGTTGGCCACAGTATTAAATTAAGGTGTTTTCAACAGTCATTATCCCCTTGACAGTGGAGTGACCACCCTTCATGGAGCCCCCATCCCCACAAAAAAGGAAGTGGTGGCACAAGCCTTTAGTCCCAGGGCTTGGGAGGCAGAGGCTGGTGGATCTGAGTTAGAGGACGGCCAAGGCTACACAGAGAAATCCTGTCTTGAAAAACCAAAAAAGAAAAAGCCTGTCTAGAAAGGTGTTCCAGAGGACCCACGTTAGGTAGCTCTCAACTGCCTGTAACTCCAGCTCCAGGAGATGAAATGTCCTCTTCTTACACATGGGCATCCTCACATACGTCAAACACAGGTACATATATACATAAAAAGACGAAGTTGATCAACCCCCTGAGTGCTTTGATGACTTTTGAGCCTTAGACCTAAAGAAAGATAATACAGACATTCCCAAATCAATGGATGTTACATGTCCCCTTTCTAAGACGTTCAGCAAGCACACCCAAGGTGAAATCCAGGAATCTGCACTGGGCAAGTAACGAAAGTGACCTCAGGCTCTTCTAAGAAAGACTTTCCTTGCCTAACTCCCTTTGTAAGAGAGGATTGTTCTTGCGTATGGCCCAGGCTCTTTCTTGCCTCAACCTCAGCGCACCAGAATTGCCAGCCTCTGCCACCACACCCTGCTTTATTTAGAATTTGCAAGAGCAATAGCCAAGGGACCATAGCACTGCCCACTAGTGGATTATAAAACTTGACAAGAGAGGCCAGCTAACTAGGCAGGGCATGCCCAAGAGCCTGGACGTTATTGCGCTCCAGGTAGATGCATAGTGGAGGCTTCAGGACCAGAGCGTGCTCTCAAGTGTGTAGTCATGGGACATCTGACTGCAGCCCCTCAAAGGCCAGCAAAAATCTTCCTCAGCCAACTATATTGACTTAAGAGGGAAAAGTGCTTTAAAAAAAAAAAATATGGAGATGGGGCTGGAGAGATGGCTCCGAGGTTAAGAGCACTGGCTGCTCTTCCAGAGGTCCTGAGTTCAATTCCCAGCAACCACATGGTGGCTCACAACCATCTGTAATGAGATCTGGCACCATCTCCTGGCAAGTATATTTATAATAAATAAATTTTAAAAAAAATAATGGCGATGGAACCCATGACCTCACACATTGCTCATGTCTCCAATCTCTAGCCTTTCCTAGTGGCTTGCCTGGATCCCAGCACCTGTGTCCCAGACAGGAAGCAACAAAGACAAAGGAAGGCCAGTGGCTCTGTTGAGACCAGTTCTGATTTTCAGTGGTTAGCATCTGGGAGTCACCCCAGCCCTGACCTGGGAAGTTGCTTAACAAATGACTAGTTCAAGATGGCAGGATTATCTTGAGTTAATGTCCCTCAAAGGAGGCGCATACGTTGTTATTCAATCTGACTTCAAAGTCAACGTGTGTGTGGGTGTGCGCATGTGCGTGTGTATGGCTGGGGGGATTGAAACCTATGACCTTGTACCAGTGATTTACCACTGAGCCATATCCTCAGTCCCCTCCCCTTTTTGAGCCAGGGTCTTACTGTGTAGCTCAGATTGCTTCAAACTCTCAATCGTCCAGCCTCATGTATTATTCTCATTTTTGAGACAAGATCTTATGTAGCCCAGGTTGGTCACTTAAGTATACAAAACTGATCCTGACCTCTGTCTCTGCCTCCTGTGTGCTAGGATTAGTGGTCTGTGTTCATGTTGTATGTACATGTCCTCAGAAACGCCGTCCACCTCCTTTGAGACAGGATCTCTCGTCCTGACCTGGAGTTGACCAATTATGCTAGACTGGCTGGCCACCCCATTCACAGGGCTCCACCTCTCTCTACCTTCCTAGTGCTGGGATTCCAAGGGTAGCGGCATTTTTGCATGCATCTGGGGCGCCAATTCAGGTCCCTGTGCTTGCAAGACAAGCACTGAAGATTGAACTCTTATTAATTTTAATTAATTTTGGTTTTTCAAGACAGGGTTTCTCTGTATAGACCAGGTTGTCCTCGAACTCAGAGATCTGCCTACCTCTGCCTCCTGAGTGCTGGAATTAAAGGCGTGCGCCACCACTGCCCCAGCCTATCAACTCTTATTTTAAAGGTCTTTTTAGTTCTTTGGGGAGTCACCCAGGGAAGGAGGTGGGCAGTATTGGCTGATTTCTTGGCTTCTTCGTGGTTTTTACTGAAGACAGTATTATAGAGAGCTGTATATCCTCAGCATTACTTATTTATTTAGGCTGGGTCTTACTGTGTAGACCTGATTGGCCTGAAACTCAATGTAAAAGAGACTGGCCTCAAACTCAGAGATCTGCCAGTCTCTTCCTCCTGGCTGCTGGGATCAAAGGCATCCACCACCATGCCCAACTCTCCTAATAATTTAACCATGCCATTCCGTTTTGCAACTCCATGCAGTAGGCATTGTCCTGTCTACCACAGGAGCCCATGCGGTAGACATTGTCCTGTCTACCACGGAAGCCATGCGGTAGGCATTGTCCTGTCTACCACAGGAGCCCATGCGGCAGGCATTGTCCTGTCTACCACGGAAGCCATGCGGCAGGCATTGTCCTGTCTACCACGGAAGCCATGCGGTAGGCATTGTCCTGTCTACCACGGAAGCCATGCGGCAGGCATTGTCCTGTCTACCACGGAAGCCATGCGGTAGGCATTGTCCTGTCTACCACGGAAGCCATGCGGCAGGCATTGTCCTACGACTGAGAACACTGAAGCCCGTGAGGTACGTACTGTCCTGTTCTATAGAACCACTGCAGCTCATGTCTATTGAAAAATGGCAGAACTGAGATTTTTGAATTTGAATTCTTCCTAAATCCCTCAAATTTTCTGAATGTAGAGAAAACATTCAGGTCTTCTAACCATTGTGTGTGTGTGGAGGGGGGGTAGATGGATGTTTCCTTGTTTGTCTTGAAACCTTAAGACTGGATTGGCCTTGCACTCACCATGTAACTCAAACCAGCCCCGGTACTCAAGGCAGTGATCCTCCTATTTCAGCCTTTCACAGCCTGGGACTCCAGTGGCAGGCCACCACTCCTGACCCAGCATTTGAACAGAATCATTCTTTCCCCTCCCCAGTTCACATTTCCAACCCACACCCTGACATGGCTTACTATTCCCAGGAAACAGAAAGCCAAGAGACACCAGACATCATTTCTCTCTGTACATTTTTAATTTTTTATTTTTTGATGTTTGTTGTTCAGATGAATGACACAAGTTACAAAAACGGGGCCTTTAAAAGAAGCACATTGTACAATGAACAAGCAGATTGAAGTTAAAAACACTGAAACACTAACCCGCTACCACAAGAGACAGGGAAGGGATCTGAGGGGAGGAAAGGGGCTGCCAACCAAAAGGGGAACGACCTCAATGGCCTGGTGGGTCACTCCAAGCCACTTCCTGGCCCACTACTTACCAAGGCTCCCCACTCCTGTCTCCTCTACCTGGGCATTCAAGTGAGTAGGTGAGGGACAGCCACACCCAAAAAGGTGGAGCCAGTCAGATCTTTACCACACAAAGTGGTCACTGCCCTAGTGCTTGGCCTTGGCAGGTGACAGTGGTGGCAGTCAGAAAGGGGCCAGAGGAGGTGATCAAAGACTAGGCCTCCTCTCCAGCCCCAAAGACATCTGCCCTCAGTCCCCAGCTATGTTCCAAAGGCCCTCTATTCAGAAGCCCCTGTCACCCTGCAATTACATAAATAAATAAATATTGAGCCCCTGGGCTTAGAGGACAGGTTGGGGGAAGGGCAGCAGGGCTCGAGGAAATGGGGGGCAGGGTAATGGGGGGATAGGGGTACAGACAAAGTTAGTAGTCGTCTCCATCCCAGCAACACTTCTCTGGATTTTTTTCTTTGCTCCTTTTTGCTTGTTTAGGAAGGAGCCAACACCAAGGACAAATACTTAAAAATATACATTATTTTTTCTTTTTTTCCCGAAGCCTTTGTCATCGTCATCTTGCTTTGGAGACTGCTGAGGTCAAAGTTTAAACCGCACAAAAGAACCGCGGCTTGAAGTTTTTGTGGGTTTTTTGTTTTTGTTTTCTTTTTTTTATTGTTTTTTTATTTGTTTGTTTTTGGGTTTTATTTTTTTATTTTTTTAAATTTTTTATTCTAATTTTTTTCACTTTTTTTTCCCAACGTATAAAAAGGTAGCGGAGTTGTCTGTGGTTTTTTTTTTTTTTCTTTTTTTTCTTTTTTAAATGGTTAAATCTTTGGTTTGTTTCTTTTTTCTCTTGGAGGCCTTTCTCGCACTTGCCTTTCCCACTCAGAGACAGGTGGGGGCCATGTGTCTCAATCTTGCTCATTAGTCTCTCTCACCCTGGGTGAGATGGAGAGAGAGGCACCCTGGGAATGAGCTGAAGGAGAAAAACTAGTCAGGTCAAGAGGTCATTCGCTTGACTTGACTAGTTCCTGGCTGGCGATCCCAGGGTGAGGGCTTGGAGACTCTCTTGGTCTTCTGGGAAGATGCATAAGACCCCAGTTTCTAAAGGGGCTTGGGAACCCCATCCATCCATCCATCCCTCAACCACCCCTGTACATACATCCAGCCCCTTCCTCCCACTTCTGTCCCTACCCTGTCCCTCCAGAAGGGAACAGAGAGGCGGTTTCATTACTGGCATTATTTATTTATTTTTGGCACAAACGGCCCACCGTTGGGGCAGACCAGTCTCTGCTCCTCCCTTAAGGGGAGTCAGGGCTGGGAGAAGGGAAAGTCAGAGCCCTGCCCTCACCCTAGTCCACTCAGCTGTCCCTCAGCCCAGTCCCCTGGTCCACCATCTGACATCTAAGCTGGTGCAGGGTCTCCCTCCCCCACCCCATATAAAGCGCCCTAGCCCTCCAATCTCGCTCACACACAGACACACGGACACAGGCTCTGTACAGACCACAAAATAAAAACGATGAGATAGTTTTGTTTCCCGGAGTCGAGGCTGGGGTGACGGAGTGGAAGGGGCAGGTGGGGGTAGGAGGGACTAGAAGTCCCTCCATCTTCCCAAACCTAGCTCCCCCAAGCCCCCAGTCCCTTGCCCTGGCTGGCCCCCAGCCAACGATATTTGGTTTCTTTTTTTTTTTTAACATTAAAGTTCTGAGGTATTTGGTGCCTTATCTCGAGTCCTCGGAGGAGGGGTTCCGGGGGGGGAGACCTGGGGCTCACCTGCCCCTCCCTCCCACCCTCCCACCCCCTTCCCAATATTTGGTTTCACAGCTGTAGTTAAAGCTTGGGATTTGGTTATTTTTCCCCCTCCCAGGATTTTTTTTCCTTGTTTTTCATTTCCCAGTGTGGGGGTTGGATGGGGAGGATCCCCACCACCCCCAGCACATGGGGGGTCCCCTCCACCAATGTCAGGGCATCTGCCCATCCCTGCCCCTGCTTCCTGCTCTCTTTCTGCCCCACTCCTCCACACTGGAGTAGGAAGAGGTCCCAGGTAGAGACTTGGTAGGGAGGAAGCAGGATGAATTTGTGGTGAATCCTGGATTTTTCTCTTTTTTTTTCTTTTTTTTTTTCTTTTTCTTTTTGGTCTAGAATCATAGTTCATGTTTGAGTCATCCCCACCATGCCTTCCATGCTGCCTGTCTTCTCAGAGGGTTTTTTTGGGGGGGATGTTTGGTTGGTTGGTTGTAACTCCTTCATTCTGCTCTGTTCAAATGTCTTCCTATCCAGTCAGGAGCCCTTGGCCCCTTCTCCAGCTGTGGGTTGGGGTCCAGGCCCTCTCGCTAGCCGCTTTTCAGGAACGTATAATGGACAAACTCAGAGGTAGGGTGAGGGCAGGGAGTCGGTTCAGCAGAGCTGCTTACATTCCAGCGAGGATAGGTGGACAAGGTGCCAGCCCCATTGGTGCCTGGTAGCGGGGCAACCACTCCACCAGGGTTGGGTAAGGCACCCAAGGCCCCAAGTTAGTCTGGAGTCTCTGCTACCTCTGGGACCCAGCCCGACAGTTTTGCTTCTGGGTGGGAGAAGGGAGACCAGAAGAAAAGAGAACGCTGAGACCTAGGGGCTCTGGCTGCCTCTCCTCAGAGTGTCTAGGATGGAAGGGGAGCTCTGGGCCATTGCCCAGCTCTTCCCTCACTCTGCCCCTGCCCAGCCAGGGGCAGGGGTCACTCTGATTTCAATGGCTCGCGTCCTTCACAGCAACTTTGGTTTGAGGAGAGATACAGAAAGAAGGCTATCAAGAGATGTGACGGGAGAATGATGAAGAGGGGAGAGGAGGGAGGGAGAGGAAGGAGAGAGAGGGAGGGAGAGAGGGAGAGAGAGAAAAAAAACAGAAACAGAGACCAAGAGGGAATCAAACTACCCAACAGTTGGTTTTCCTTCACCCATTCTTTCTGCTTTCCTTTTGTTTTCTTTTAAAGCTTTTTCAGTTGATTGGGGGGGGCAGGGAGGGAGCTTGGGGCTCTTCACCCTCGTCCCTGACACCCTCTCTCAGCCCCACCCACCCGCTTCTGTCCACCCTGGCTGGGGGACAGGCCCCCCAGCCCCCCCTCCGGCTTTCCGAAGACGACGTCCATGAGGTATTTGTGAAGAGAAAGAAGCATCCATCGTTCCATCCGCCTTGGGGACCAAAGGCCTGGACCACTGTGCAGGGCTCAGCTCCACCTTGCGGCTCCTTCTTGTCTTGAAGAGTCCTAGTCTTCTTTCCCATATATATATATATATCTATATATATCTATAAATTCTTTTTTCTAGTTTTAATTTATTGTTTGTTTGGTTTTCTGTTTTTGTTTTATGTTGTTTTGTTTTTTGTTTTTTTTTTTTTGGTTCAAAACTTTGTTGACCTCCACGATAGAAGGAGGACAAGGTGGCTCCCAGCAGCATCTCCTCTGTCCACTGTTGAGATATGTCCAGGGATAGGCAAATACAGGGTCCAGCCAAGACTTGTGGAGGTCTCATAGGAGTGGTGGCCACCACAGTGCCCTCTTGCATGGGGAACCACAGAACATGGCAATGTCACCACCATGTGGACCCTGATGGAGATGCCATCTGGAGGAGCCCACAACTGGGGTGTGTGCGTGTGTGCATTGGGGGAGGGAAGGGAGAGGTATCTGCCAGTGTCAGAAAGGGCATAGGGTGGGCAGAGTGAGGTGAGTTGATCTTTTTGGTTTCTGGTTAATGTTAAAGAACGTGAAGGATTCCACGGATAGGCACTGGAATATGATTTTTTTTTTCAGGGAAACTGACAGACAAGATGGAAAGAAAGACAACTTGGATGCTCTCACCTCATCCCCCTTTGCTTGAAACAACCACCTTCCCAGTCAGGAAGGAGGAAGACTCCAGACAGAGAAGGTGATGGAGCTGAGGAGGGGCTTTGGAGAGCTGGAACTTGGCAAAAAAATAAAATTAAATTAAAAGATTAAAAAAGGCCTAGCCCACCCTTCAAAGGGAGAGGGGAGGTACAGGGAACAAAAAGCCCATACCCAGGCCTTCCTCTGAACTCTCCCCAGGCTGGGGGTTGGGGGGATTAAAGCAAGACCCCCTGCCCTGTCAGGGAGAGCTGGGTGGGGGGCCAAGAGAACACATGGAAGGGACACATTCTGTTGAGCACAACGCTAAAAATTCTGTACATCCTTTGGGTGAAGCTACTGAATATTTGGTGTAAGGTTGTTCGGTCCTTCCTCTTGCCTTCTGGAAAAGACCTTTTGGCAGGTGGCTCTGGGCCCTGGGCCTCCTGCCCCAGGCAATGCCCTGTCTCCATTGGCCCAGGGCTGGGGCTGGGCCAGCAAGCCAGCACATTCTCTAGTTCCTTCTCTGCCCACCCCCAGCGGGGTGGGGGGGTAAGATTAGGAGTTGGCCCCACAGCCAGGGCTCCGCGGCATGAGGTCCGACCTGCTGGAGGCTGCTCCGCTCCTGGCTGAGGGTTCTTATTTGGTGTCATAGCAGTGAGCACTCCAAGATCTGGCTCGCAACTGGTTTTTGGTTTGTTTGATTTGGGGGGTTGTTTGGTTGGTCTGGGGGAGTTTTTGTTCATTTGTTTTTCATCTCTGGTTCCTTTAGGACAGCTGGTTTCTGTTGTGAATATTTTTGGTTTTCTCTTTTGTTGGTTTCTTTTTCTTTACTCTCTTAATTTTTTTTTTTTGGTTGATTTTTGGTATTTCCTCCTTTGTCACTCCTGCTCCCAAGATCCACTGTATCCCCCACCAGCCTCCTGGCCCCTTCTTGGGTGGGGGACCAATGTCGGGGGAGTGAGAGGAGTAGGAGGGGAGGCATGGTGGGCTCTCACTCGGCCTTGGACCCTGCCTCGGGTCCCGCTGGGCCTCCAGGGGTCTGTGCTGCCGCCTCACTGCAAGTGGAGGACGATGAGGACGAAGAAGACGAGGAGAGCCCAGGAGACTTGCTGGACATGGATGCTGCCACGGCTGCAGCCGCTGCTGAGACCAGGCCCACGCCTGGCGGGGCACTGAGCAGGGGCAGCCCAGCGTGATTCAAGAAGAGAGGCGAGGTCACTAGGCCGGGGCTCCCTGGGGCCGCACCGGCTGCCCCCAGCACCAGGTTCCCGCTGCCATCAAGGCTGGTAAGGGGCAGGGTTCCACCAGAGGCCAGGGCTGGTGAGGAGAAAAGAGGTTGAGCTGCAGGTAAACCGGGCCATGGGGACCTTCGCCTCCTTGTGCCCTGCGTGAGCGCCCCCAGCTCCCCATCTGAACCACTGACTCCCATCAATCAGCAGCCCTCACACCTTCCCCAAACACAGACTGGGATGAAGAGGCGAGCAATGCAGTGAGCAGGGCGGGATGACAGGGCTGGGGTAGCAATGAGGGGGCTCGAGGCCCAGTAGGGGTAGGACTGGTGGCAATGGGGTGACATGAGGCAGCACGCACCTTGGATAGTGGCCAAAGGGTTGTTGCTCATGAGGGCTGGACTCAGCCCAGAGCTCAACCCCACCATTGTGCTTCTGCAAGAGCAAAGCAGAGGCATTAGCGGGAAACCCAGGACAGAACTGGGGTGCATCTCCCCACCCTGCAAGCAGCTGCGACCTCCCACCTGTAGTTGCGCACTTACCCCGTGCTGGGGTTCAGGCCCGACAAGCCGATAGCTGAGTGGCTGCCTTGAGGGCTTGGGTTTGTGCTGTTGGTGGTGGCCGGGGGTGGGGGAGTGACAGAGGGGATGGAATTGAGGGGGGGCGCGGCTACGCCCCCACCTCCACCCCCTCCTGCTGTCCGGCTGGGGTGGAGCGTCCCCACAGCTGAGGATAAGGTAGTAACTGTCAGAGAGAGAGAGACAGAAAGCACAGTCTTCAGCTTTCTCTGGTCCCTTTTCAAGGAAGTCAGCTATTGCACACCCAGAATCTCACCAGTCAGAACAGCACACTGTCCCAAACCCCTCCCTCATAGTTCTTATACCCCCATCTCATGACAGTCACAATAATCGCTGGCACTGGCTGTCTGCAAACCATGCCCCAAACACCCTGACATTGACAAGAAATGGGTTGCCCAGGAGACATGTTCCTATGGCTCCCTCCAGGAGTCCCTGGGACTTCTGTGCTGCTGGGAGCTCAGAAGTGAGCCACTGAGGACTGAACTATTGGAGCCAGAACAGATTCCACGGTTAGTGGGGGCTGGAGAGATGGCTCAGTGGTTAAGAGCATTGCCTGATCTTCCAAAGGTCCTGAGTTCAATTCCCAGCAACCACATGGTGGCTCACAACCATCTGTAATGGGATCTGGTGCCCTCTTCTGGCCTGCAGGCCTACACACAGACAGAATATTGTATACATAATAAATAAATAAATATTAAAAAAAAAAGATTCCACGGTTAGTTCCAGCTGTGTCCCATGGTGAGCACCTCAACCTCTCTGACCTTCAGGTCCCTCATGAAAAATGGAAAAAAAAAAAAAGGGACCAATCCCATGAGCCAGGTGTGAGAATTTAGTCAGTTGATTGTACTTTATAAAGAACCTGGGCCAGTGAGTGCCAGTTTCTTCTTACTAGTTTATAATCCTACACTTAACTATTTCTTAACCCGAGAGGAATAGTAGTGCTTGTTTTGTGTTATTAAAAAATTGTACAGGGGGCTGGAGAGATGGCTCAGAGGTTAGGAGCACTAGCTGCTCTTCCAGAGGTCCTGAGTTCAATTCCCAGCAACCGCATGGTGGCTCACAACCATTTTTAATGAGATCTGGCGCCCTCTCCTGCCATGCAGGCAGAATACTGTAAATATAATAAATAAATAAATCTTTTAAAAAATTGTACAGGCTGGGGAAGTGGCTCAGCAGTCAAGAGCACTGGCTGCTCTTCAAGAGGACTCAGGTTCCATTCCCAGCACCCACACGGCAGCCCACAGCTGTCAGTAACTCCAGTTCCTGGGGATCCAGCACCCTCTTCTGGCATCTGTTGGACCCCGTGTGCTCACGATGCACAAAAGAACACATAAAATAAAAACAAACATTTAAAACCTTTAAAAAAACAATCAGTTGGGTAGTGGTGGCACATCTTTAATCCCAGTACTCAGGAGGCAGAGGCAGGTGAATCTCTGAGTTTGAGGCCAGCCTGGTCTACAGAATGAGTTCCAGGATAGCCAGGGCTACACAGAGAAACCCTGTCTCAAAAAACCAAAAGAGAAAAAAAAATCAGACTGATGATGGATCCCAGAGCCCTATGCACACTGATCAAGCTCCATCACTGAGCTTGTACCAGCTCCTCCTACACTCTTTCTAGAGTGTGTGTGTGTGTGTGTGTACAGATCTTGTGTGCGCATTATACACCATGATAATTATACAAAACCTGAAGCTCAGAGAATTGAAACAAGTTCCTGGACTCTCAGGGCACATACATGCCAGACAGCAGGGACAAAGACTCAAGTGTGTCCCCTTCCAGCAACCTTCACACTTTCTCACAGGGAACCATGAAGCTGGCTGGACAATGCTGGCTCTGGTGGACAATGTGAGGGACCTGCCCACTGCTCTGCCTGCCCCCCACCACCGAAGACTCAGCCTTGAGGTTCACGGCTGCCCGGAGCCCTTGCTAACCCTCAGGCTGTGGCCCGTGCAGCATCCCCCCAGTCCCCTCTCAGGCTGCCCCTAACCTGTTGTGCTCAGGCTGCTAGAAGCTTGGGACAGTGGTAAGGTCCCTGCGCCCCCTTGGGGTGTGACCTGGGGAGAGAGGAAAGAAAGTATGGTAAGACACTGTCACAAGGGAGCCTCCCACGGCATTCCCTGTGCACACGGCTTCAGTTGCCCCCACACAAAGTGGAGGAACGGGGCTCCAGGGGCAAGGCTGCGTTTAGATTCTGCCACTCATTTTCCATCATCCTCTCCCACATGAACCCCAGGTAATCCTGGGCCACAAGCAGAAGGCACAGTGTGACTCTCGGCTGAGAGAGTCCCCCATCTCTCCTCTGACACTATCCTGTCCAGCTATTGTCCCTGCGGAGCTGTGTCCTGAACAGCTGCTCTGTCTGGCCCTGCTGTTGGCTCTCCTGCCTGTGTAAAAGAGTCCGGCAAGCCTGGATTACAAAGTAAATTTGAGTCCAGCCTGGGGTACATGTTATGAAATATGTCTCAAACAAACAACAATGAAAACAACAACAAAAAGCTGAAATTTCAGCACTCAGGAGCGAGAGGCAGGAGGATCAGGAGATCAGAGCCTCTCCTCACAAATGAAAGGCTGGTGTGCACTGAGGCAGTCTGACCCTGCCTTCAGTCCTAGCGATCTCCTCACATCTCTCCTCCACTCCCAACCCCCTTCCCAGCCGCTTTCCCCACATTGCCTTGCGCCGGGACTCGGTACATCTTGGCGTCTGCACCTGTGTGCATGCTGGACCTGGCAGCAGGTGGCCTTCTTGGTGGTCCTCCTTCACATGGTTGGCTAACTTGCAAACGGTCTCTCCTTCCTCCCCAGCCTGAGAGTTGAGGGGTTTCTCTCTAGATATCAAAGTCCTTTTCACAAACAGAAATAAAGGGACGGAGCCGGGCAGTGGTGGCGCATGCCTTTAATCCCAGCACTCGGGAGACAGAGGAAGGCAGGTCTCTGTGAGTTCGAGGCCAGCCTGGTCTACAAGAGCTAGTTCTACGACAGGCTCCAAAGCCACAGAGAAACCCTGTCTCGAAAATAATAAAAAAAAATAAAAATAAAGGGGCTGGAGAGATGGCTCAGCGGTTAAGAGCATTGCCTGCTATTCCAAACGTCCTGAGTTCAATTCCCAGCAACCACATGGTGGCTCACAACCATCTGTAGTGAGGTCTGGTGCCCTCTTCTGACCTGCAGGCATATATTGTATACATAATAAATATTTAAAAAAAAAATAAAGGGACAGAACAAAGGATGTCCCCAGTGTGTCTGTGGTGCTGCAAGTACCTCAGGGGTCTAAGGATGGCCCTTCCTGTCTCTGTGGGTGGGAGCCCGTGTCGTCCTACCTGGACCTGGGTCATGGTGACCAGTCCTATCCCTCCCTCATGGTGATGTATACGTGGGAGCCTGTACCCACCACATAAAACCACAGTTGGGGCCTGGGAGATGGTTTGGTAGGTAGGATCACTTGCTGCCAAGCCGAATGACCTGAGTTTGACTGGAACCTTTATGGTGCAAGGAGAGAACCGACTCCCAAGAGTTGTCTCCCCTCCACTCAGGTTGGGAGGCATGTTTTCCTGGGAACTGGGTTCCTTTGAGACTGTGATCTATATGTGACGTAGTGCCCCCAGAACCAACTCCTCTGGTCTCTCTTCTAAGTAAGTTTGCTTCACCCAGATGCCTACAGGTTTGTGCCCTAACCCCTGAGCCCCACACCTAGCCCTCCGGCCCCAGCTCTGGGTACCAGGTGAGGGCTGTAGCTGGTCGGCTTTCCCGGGCTGGGCAGCATGGGGGCGGCGCTGCAGGGGTTGATGCGTTTCTCCTTCTGGCGCCGGTTGCAGAACCAGACGCGGATCACTTCCTTCTCCATGTGCAGCTGCTCTGCGATCAGCAGGATCTCCTCTGAGGTAGGCTTCTGGTTCTACAAGCAGAGAGAGTTGTTGGTGGAGCTGGGTCCATCTACCTGATACCCTTCCAGGCCGCCAGGGGGCGAAGCTCACCGCTAGAAAACTCTTCTCTAAGGCGAAGCGGACATTCGTCTCGATGCTGGTTCTCTTCTTGCGTCTCCGCCCCGGCAGCCCGTCGAAACCCAGGCTGGGGCTGCTCAGCTGGTTGGGGCTGGGTAGGCTTGAGTCCACAGACATAGTTTCTGCGAAGACAGGAGACAAGGATGTGAGTGATCGCTTCCCACCCTAATCCAATCAATACCAATTCCCTGTGAGTCCCATTGGCGCCTCTGGCCAGGCTTACCTGCGTCATTGAGCCACTTCTCCAGGAGGGGCTTGAGTTTGCACATATTCTTGAAGCTCAGGTTAAGGGCCTCGAAACGGGAAATGGTCGTCTGGCTGAAGTCGTTGCCATAGAGCTTACCCATGGCCAGGCCCACATCACCCTGGTCCAGAGAGGAGGAGGTGGGATTTTGGAAGTCAAGGCGGGGTCTCCTGGTCCAAGGCCAGATCCAAACACTCCATCAACTGATCACGACCCCTGCATCTTCATTCTGTCACCCCCCCACTCCCGCCGCCCCAAAAGGTGGTCCCAGACCTGCGTGAAGCCCAGCTTGATGCGGCGTTGCTTGAAGGTGCGAGCGAATTGTTCCAGTTCCTCCAGGTCGCTAGGCTCCTCCGGGTGGGATGGCGGCTCCAAGCATTTTGGGGGCTGCGGGTGTGAGAGGTGCGGGTCGGGCAGCGTGGGGCGAGTCACAGCCTGGTGGGGTGGGCGGGTTGATGGGATGCAGGATGGAGGACCCTAAGCAGTGGTTGTGCCCCTGCCCTCTTCAGATTCCCCTCACCTGCCCAGGACACCCACACTAATCGCTAATCCTGTTAAATGTGTCGTTCTGTTGTTCACCACGGTCCTCTCAGTTACCAAAACTCTTGGCCTTCCCTAAGAGACCTGAACTCCTAGAAGGATCAGCCTGCGTCTTTATGTGATGGCTCAATGGGTTCAAAGCCTAGAGCTGGGGGCAGTGGGTTCATCCTCCATCATCCTTCACCACTGACGTTTGGAGTAGCTCAGACTGAGTCTTACCCTTCCTTGTGCCTACATTCCCTTCCATAGAACGGACACCATCACTATGACTCTCCCTGCCCACTGAATTGTTAGGGATTAAGGTTACTAATTAGCAAGCTGTCCAGCCTCCTCACCCTCACACACATAGGTAAAAGGTGAAGTCTGAGGTTCCGTCTACAGATGTGGCGATAATGTGTAGAAGTCTGGACTGCAAATGAGTACTGTTTAGGCTGAGGATGCTGAAGATGGGGAGGTGGTACACGTGGAGGATGGGAGGCATATGGGATCTATCTTGAGCTCAGTTTCACTGTGCATTTAAAGCTGCTCTAAAAAAAATAAAGGCCTGAGAGCACATGTACAGCAGCTCAGGAGAGCAAGACAGGAGGCTCTGAATTTCAAGGTTAGCTTGGGCTACAGCATGAGTTCAATGCCAGCCAGATCATCTCAAATTAAAATGTGAAAAGAGGGCTAGCTGGGGACTCAGTTCAGTGAGGGGCTGGGGCATGGCTCAGTGGTAGAGCCCCTGCCTAGAATCCCCCAGTGAGGAGCTGGGGTGTGGCTCAGTGGTAGAGCCCCTGCCTAGAATCCCCCAGTGAGGGGCTGGGGTGTGGCTCAGTGGTAGAGCCCCTGCCTAGAATCCCAAGTGAGGGGATGCGGTGTCGCTCAGTGGTAGAGCCCCTGTCTAGCATACTCAAAATCCTGGGTTGACTCTGTAGTATTACCAAAATATAAATAAAATAAAACAAAGTCTTAAAAATGAATCGTTTGCAAAGAGAGGAAAAAGTAGAGGAATGAATAAGGAGGACAGTTGGAGGATGGACAAGATGCAACACCTTTCTCTGGTGTGATTCACTGACTTAAAAACGAGATGTTGGAAGCAGGTAGTTGGTACAGAGATGACTGTGCCAAGAATCTTTGATGTCCTACAGTTCTGGGGCAGGTATGTTTGGGAAGTCACGGTGCGAGCCCCTGTTCAAGGCATCACTTTGTAACCAGACACATCAACAGTTCGGTAGCAGCAGGACTATCATCCGGGAAGGGGGAGCTAAGGATGCCACCCCACGGCAGGCAGGACAGCACTAGCAGCCAAATAGGTTCCAACCCTGCTGTCACAAGAATGCTCAGCCTTTTGGGGCATTTGGAATTTAGCAGCCTAGACCTGTGCTGGCCTGTGAACTTTTCAATCTTTCCAAAAAGAGTTCACACATACGTGTGTGCACGTGTATGCTTGTGTGCATGTGTGCATGCAAGTGGTTGAGAGTGTGTGCACACGTGTGTGCACATATGTGCATGTGGAGGGCTGAAGTCAACATCATGCAGGTGTCTTTTCTCAATCACTTGCTATCTTTTTTTTTCATTCTTTTTTTTTTTCTGAGACAGGGTCTTTCAGTGAACCTGAAAGTTGTTGATTTAGCTGGGGTGGCTGGCCAAGGATCCACCTATCGTCAACCTCCATGCCCTCAAGGATGAAATTACTCCCATGTTCAGCTTTTAGCCCCTCAGTCCTGAGGATTCCTTGAACTCGGGTCCTTGTACTTATGCAGTGGGCACTTTGCCAACTGAGCCACCTCCCCAGCCTCTGAGTTAAATATTTCATCAGGTTTGCAAAGGCATCCATGTTCAGAAAGGCTTTGGAACCATCTTCTAGTTTGAGTTCCTTCATTGTATGAAACACCCAGACATGGAGCCTGGTTTCCCTGAGTTCCTATACAGCAAATGGACAGCAGAGAAGGGCAGGGACTTGGGTCCCTCAACTGCTCAAGGATGTGTGGTGGGTCCATGAAACAGAGACTTTCACAGCCTCCACCCCACTCCCATCCACTCAGCCCTAGCTCAACTCTGCTGCCAGAGGCTTGACAAACTCTGTGGAAAGTCTTACCTGTGTAGAAAGTCCAGCCCGGGGCTGGGAGGTCAGGAGAGCTCCCTGGGTTTGCTGAGGTAGCTGGAATAGATTTGGCGTAGGTAGCAGGCCTGGGGAGACAAAAGCACAGGAGGTGAGTGGGTGAGGGGCAGGTGATGGGATACTGAAAGCATGAGGGAGAACGTCCGCTGGGCTGAGATCTCACCTGGCTGACTCTGCTGGGCCTGTGGCAGCAGGAACTGAGCAGGTGGCTGGAGGTGGTGGCCGGGGACAAGCACCAGCTGTTGGAGCTGGAGGAGTTGCTGTATGTCCTGGCAGACAGACAGAAAAATAGACTGAATCCTGGCTTGATCTTCCCCCGTTGGCAGCGTGTAAGCCCCCAATGGGGCTGAAACCAGGAGTCGTGTAGCCTGGTACAGCAGGCTGTGGTCTACCAGACTTGGAACGACACGCTGGCCATGGGACACCTGGAAGTCCTCTCCTCCAAGCTGCCCTGGGAGGGCTTGCTCTTTGCCTTTCCCTTCCTGATGAAATATTTGCCTTGCCTTACATTCCCACAGAACAAACAGACTTGTTTAAAAATGTAAACCAGGTTAAGTCTTTTTTCCCTTTCTAAAATGCTCCCAAGGCATGTGGTATGATGTCTGGAATTATCTCTAACGCGCTCCAGCAAACAGCAGGTGTGTGCATTGGTATGGACGCCTGGAGGAAAGCTTCGGCACTAATTTAGGTTGAGAAAAGAGCTCAGAATGTGAATCTATTTGGAGATAGGGTCTCTGCAGATGATCAAGTTAAAACAAGGCCATGAAAGTGGGTTCCAGTGCATTATGGTTGATAGCGTCATTAAAAGGGGAGAATTCAGCCGGGTAGTAGCAGTGCATGCCTTTAATCCCAACACACGGGAGGCAAAAGCAGGCAGATCTCTGGGAGTTCGAGTCCAGCCTGTTCTACAAAGTGAGTTCCAGGACAGTCAGGGCTACACATTGAGACCCTGTTTCAAAAAACCAAACTAGAACAAAAGAAAACAAAAAAGGAAAATTCAGGTCAGGAGTGGTACTGCCTTAAAAGTTTCATTTTAAGGGGTGGGGATCTGGGGAGATGACTTAGTGGTTAAGAGGACTTGCTGTTGGACTGGAGAGATGGCTCAGAAGTTAAGAGCACTGACTGCTCTTCCAGAGGTCCTGAGTTCAATTCCCAGCAACCACATGGTGGTTCAGTTGCTCACAGCTATCTATAATGAGATTTGGTGCCCTCTTCTGGCATGCAGGCAGACATGGAAGGAATGTTGTATACATAATAAATAAATAAATCTTAAAAAAAAAAAAAGAGGACTTGCTGTTCTTCCAAAGGACCTGGGCTCAATTCCAGCTTTGACACCTGGCAGCTCACAACCACCTGTAATTCCAGGTCTGGAGAAACTGACACCCTCTTCTGGCTTCCATGGGCAACCACACACATGTGACACACATAGCCACACATGTGCACATAAATAAAAATAACAAAAATTATATCCTTTTTTGTTTGTTTTTGGATTTTTGGAGACAGGGTTTCTCTGTGTAGCCCTGACTGTCCTGGAACTTGCTCTGTAGACCAGGCTGACCTCAAACTTACAAAGATCCACCTGCCTCTGCCTCCTAAGTGCTAGGATTAAAGGCGTGTGCCAATACTGCCCAGCTCAAAAATAAAATCTTATAAAACGAAAAGGACTGAAAGTGTTAGCTCAGTGGTAGAGCCCCTGCCTAGAATCCCCCAGTGAGGGCTGGGGCGTGGCTCAGTGGTAGAGCCCCTGCCTAGACTCCCCCAGTGAGGGGTTGGGGTGTGGCTCAGTGGTAGAGCCCCTGCCTAGAATCCCCCAGTGAGGGGCTGGGGTGTGGCTCAGTGGTAGAGCCCCTGCCTAGAATCCCCCAGTGAGGGCTGGGGTGTGGCTCAGTGGTAGAGCCCCTGCCTAGAATCCCCCAGTGAGGCGCTGGGGTGTGGCTCAGTGGTAGAGCCCCTGCCTAGAATCCCCCAGTGAGGGGCTGGGGTGTGGCTCAGTAGAGAACTTGCCTAATACATGTGAGACCAGTGATTTAAATGCCCAGTACTGTTGTGACCAAACAAAAAAAAAAAAAAAGAGTGTGTTGGCAAGATGGCTCAGTGGGTAAAAGTGTTTGCTGCCTATCCTGACAACTGATCTCCAAACCAACACCTGACCTCCACACGTATGTCATAGCCCATTTGCAACCCCTTTCCCCACACACAGAATAAATGTTTTTAAGGGGGGAGAGTTTTGATAGAGACACAAATAGAGCAGAGATGATGTAAACAGATGCAGGAAAGAAGACTGTTTCTTTTTCTTCAGAAAGAGAAGACTAGAGCTCCTGCCCACACCTCCATGTTACATTCCTCACTTCCAGAGCTGTGAGAGAATACATGTCTACTGTTATGTCACCAGACTGTGGCTCTTTGTCACAGCAGCTCTAGTGAATTAATACAAGGTGAGCGTGTACCTGCCATATGCCCTGACAGCTCCATCCAGCCCCAAGGCCCACCAGCAGTGGAACATGGGTAAATGACCCGATTCTGTGGATCAGCAACAACACAAACTTCCATATGTGGTCATGGCATTCTATATCCTGTTAATATGCCATTTGCATGTTAAAACTCCGGAGGCTTCCAGGTGCCGTCAACACAGGTGTGCTTGGTTAGTGGGGACCCACTGAGCTGCGTGCTTGTGGCCGGCATACTTTCCTGCATTTGTCCTGTGTTGGTAACCTGTGGCATCCTTCGGGACTGAGTCTAACTACTCCCCCATCCCCACCCCAGACACCCTAGCCCTCTAAAAAGTTCCCTGACTGTCTCCCTCCAGCCCCAGATGAGCTGAGGAGGAATGAGGCTTAAGTGTCTATTGATAGCCGAGCCTTCCAAGGCTCTGAGTCTAAATCTATAGTAAATGTTCACTGCTTCTCCTCCCCTCCCCGCCTCCTCTCCCCCTCTGTTCCGATGAAGCTCTGCCCAGCCTGAAACTGTGTAGGCTCAGGTGGCCTTGAAGATTCAATGATCTCTCTTGGTTCGGCCTCCCGAGTGCTGGGATCCCAGGTATGTGCCACCACACCTGGCTGGCGTTTTTCTTACAGAAGCTCTCCCAACAGTACACCCTTCAGGGCCCACAAATAAAAAAGACAGAGAGCAAGCATCCACAGCCATCCCAGGAGGGAGCCATGATCTTGGGTGGGCTAACACCTCTGTTTCTTACCCTCTGACTTCAGCTGAGGCATTTCCTTCTGCCGTGAACATGGTGAGCAGGCTATGATGCTGCCAGCAGCACAGAGACTTCCACTAAAGGACGCCTGGACGTTTTCATCATCCACCTTGACCTCCACTGTCTTTTATCTCCACATGTGGTAGAATCCAAGCTTTGCCACAGCCTCGCTCCCTCCAGACCTCCCCTTGCAACTTTCCTGCCCTCTCACCCTAGACCAGCCACACCAACTCCTCCTCGTCACTAGACGCAGAGAGGAACCTCTAGGCCTTTGCTATTCCTGCTGGGACCATGCGTTCCACTTCATGCAAGTCTCTGTCAAGTCCCCTTCTGCAGAGTGGCCACCTGTTCCCACATCTTCCTTTACCTGTCACTACATTCATGACACCACATAAGATTTTCTGTCCTGCCAGAACCGCTGTCTGTCTGTCTGTCTGTCTGTCTCCCTCCAGTCTGTCTCTCCAGCTATGACTGATGTACTAAATTGTCCACTTTATCCTCACCCAGAGAGGCACCTGCACATGGGGAAGTCTTCTGCTGAGTGACGGTGTGACAGAGAGAGAGTTTCTAGTGTGTGGCCAGCAGGCTCAGGTGGATGCAGCCAGTAGGAGACCCCATCTGTCCACAGTTCAGAGAGGCCTGAGGGCTCTCTTTAACCACTTGGGGGTGTGCTACTCCAGCGTGAAATGGTGAAGTTAGGGTAAGCTGTGATGCTAGAGAAGGCCCTAGACAGCATAGTTCCTAAGTCAATTGCTTTGTCCTCTAACCAGCGGGGAGGGCTGGCATGCCCTACTGAAACAGAGAAGGCAAGAGACCAGCTTTTTCCGCTTCCATTTTGTTGTTGTTGTTGTTGTTTGCTTGCTTGCTTTTTTGAGATGTAGTCTAATAGGTAGCCCTAGCTGGTCTAGAACTCACTACCATGCAACCCGAGCTTTTCTCAAATGTCTTACAATTCTCCTGCTTCTGTTTCCTCAGTGCTGGGGTCATGGGTAGGCGTTATCACACCCATCCTAAAAGGTAACATGCCTAACAGGTAACAGGACAGACTGACTTCACTGCAGACAGACAGAAAGACAGGCATATGGCTAATGTGCTCCATGGGTGAAGGGGGGGGTGTAAGTGACCACTTTCTCATCAGGCCATGGGGTGAGGGTGGGGGTGGGGAAGAAAGTTGTGAGAATGAATGGGAGGAGACCAGGGCCCCATAGCTGGCCAGCTGCGACGGCCCAGGTGCTGCGCCTCACCCCAGTGCACAGGACAGGAGGCCCTCACCCCGTGGCTCCCACCCTGAAAAGCCACACCATGACTGGAGGGTGGTGGCATGTGGGCTATCTCTCATATGTCACATTGTGACCAGTTCTGGACACAGCATTGAATTAAGTCTAGACTGGAGGAGGAGGAGGCAACGAGGGCATAGGGGCTGGGGAACAGGGAACACAGTCTCTGCTGGATGGGAGGGAAATGTTCCATTGTTCTGTTAAAGTGGGAAAGGAACTGTAATTAATAACGAATTGCATATTTCCAAACAGCTAAAAGGGTGAGGTGTGGGGGTGCAAGCCTGCAATCCCAGCGTGTGGGAGGTGGAGGAGGAGGATGAGAAGTTCAAGGTTAGCCCAGACTGGATTACCTGAGACTCTGTCTGATAACAACAACAGTAAGGACAATAGAATAACTTGTGTCAGTTCTGGGGATTGAACCCAGGGCCTCAAGCATGCCAGACAAGGGCTCTCCCACCAAAGCAATACCCCAGTTCCCCAAAAAGACCTTCAATGTTTCCACCATACAGAAATGATAGATAGTAACGGTGACAAGTATGCTAACAAGCTGACTCTGAAGGCACTGAGCCATTCTCCAGGCCACAGCTTTATATCTGCGAAATGAGGATAAACTGTGTGATTCTTTCCTGGGTTTCACTGGGGCCTGAGTGATGTCATTATTCAGAGACCACTTTAGAAATTTGAAAACATTACTTACAAACAGGTACTAGCCGCCAATGTCCCCTCATGTATCCCCAATCTGGCTTTCAAATCAAGTCTGTCCTCTTTTTTTTTCTTTTTTTTTTTTAGATTTATTTATTTATTTATTATGTATACAACATTCTGCCTCCATGTATGCCCGCACGCCAGAAGAGGGCGCTAGATCTCATTACAGATGGTTGTGAGCCACCATGTGGTTGCTGGGAATTGAACTCAGGACCTCTGGAAGAGCAGCCAGTGCTCTTAACCACTGAGCCATTTCTCCAGCCTTTCTATTGGTTTTTATAGTCAGGGTTTCTCTGTGTAACAGTCTTAGTTGTCCTTGAACTTGCTCTGTCGACCAGTCTGGCCTAGAGCTCAGAGAAATCCACCTATCTCTACCTTCCCAGTGCTGGGATTAAAGGTGTGCACCACCACTGCCTGGCTCTGTCCTCTTCTTAACCACTGACAACGTCCAGTGCCCACCCAGGGTCTGCTAAGCATCGGCCTGGGATTTCCACCTGCCTGTGTGATGTCGCCACTTGAGTTAACTAAGAGATTCTCCCGGCTAGGTGTGGTGGCACAGCCCTTAAAAAATATGAGCTCTCTGGAGGCAGAGGTGGTGGACCTCTGTGAGTTAAAGGGTTATGTAGCCAGGGCTACACAGTGAGACCCAGGTGGATGGGGTTGCAACAGGTCCAATAAAACACTTGTTTCTTCCAAATTCAGAAAATCATACAGGTACAGAAGCCAAAATCCCAGGAGTCATTCTTGGCCCATTCAATTCCTGTTTCTCAATCATCACCTTCCTGGGTGAGCCAGCCTCCCCTCCCACCCGTGTGCCCACGTCCTGTGACTTCTCTTGATTTTACTTCCTCTCTCTCTCAGTCAACGCATGGAGCCAAAAAGCATCAGTTTGGTGCCTGGCAGAATAACAGACCCCCTGTCTAGCATGTGACAAGCCCTGGGCTCCATCCCAGGCTGCCCCAAGGGTTGTCGTGAACTCTTCTGGTCCTCCTGCCTCTACCACAGGAGTTCTGGGATTACAGGCATGCGCCACCACGCCAGCGCTGTCGTGCTGTAGATGGAACTCAGGATCCACATAAGCACTCTCACTAACTGGCCACACTTGTGTTCTGTTGTTTTGAGTTAGGGGTCTCAAGCTGTGGCCTCAAACTCAGGGCAGTCCTCCTGCCTCAGCCTCCTGAGTGTTAGAATTACAGAAATGTGCTGCCTTAGAATAATTTCAGTCTTAGAATAATTTCAGTCCCTTTGTCTTAATCTTCTCCCTTAAGCCTGCCTCTCCACTCACTTATTTTTGCTCGTGTGTGTGTGTGTGTGTGTGTGTGTGTATGCATGTCTGTTTACATGTGTATACATGTATGTAGGTACTGGAGGGAGGCTAATGATAAATGCCCTCTTCATTTACTGTCCACTTGACTTTTTGAGACAGGGTCTCTCACTGAACCAAAAGCTCAACAATTCATCCAGGCTGGTGGGCCAGTGAGCCCCCAACTACGCTGTTGTTGCCACCTCCCAGAGCCCAGAGCTAGGATTATAGCTAAGAACTGTTGAGCCTGGCAGTTTTACAAGGATGCTGGGGATGCACCTGAGTCCTCATCATGCTTTCTCAGCAAGTACTTCATAGAACAAGCCATGTCCCCAGCCTGCAGTGGTTCTGTTTGCTTTGAAACAGTGTCTCACACATAGCTGAGGCTGGCCTCACTCTTGATCCTCCTGCTTCTACATCCCAAGTGGCTGGGATTGCAGGTGTGGGCCACCATGCCTGGCTTTTCCCTCGCCTCTCAGGAGCTGTCCTTGCCCACTCCATTCCAGCAGCAAAGCTTCCCATGAACCTAGAACAAGTCAAGCTGCTTCCTCCTCTGCTTGTGTCTTGTCCCCCCCCCCCCTCTTTCAAGACTGACTCACGCAGTCTTTGGCTCTCAAAGGCCATTTTCTCAGAGAAATCTTTCCTAACTGCCCATTAGACTGAGCCCCTCCCTTTCCCACGAGGTCTTGTTTCGTTTTGTACATCACCCTGGCTCCAAACCATCTTGCTGCTGGTTTACAGTCTGTTTCCCTGCAGGGTACACAACCCTCAAGGGCAGCTGGCCATGAGCAGGCATGACCTACACAAGGGACTCACGATGATTCTGGTCACTCTACTGGGAAGAGCTCTGAGTGGGAGAGCAGGGGTGTATGCCTGTAATCCAAGAATTTGGGAAGCTGAGGTGGAGAAGCAAGGGTACAAAAGGGAAAGTGGCTGGAGAGATGGCTCAACTTGAGATACTTGCCGCTCTTTCAGAGGACCCAAATTCTAGGCCCAGGACGTCAGGCATCTCACAACTGCCTAGAACTTCAGCTTCAGAACCTCTGGCCTTATAGGCACCCTCCCAGGCATATATTCACATAAATGCACACAGGAACATATAAGATAAAAACAAATCGAAAAAAGGATTTTTGTTTGTTTGTCTGTTTTGGGTGTGTGTGATGTTTTAGAGACAGAGTTCCTTTGTGTAGCCCTGACAGTCCTGGAACTTTGCTGTCCTTGACTCTGTAGCCCAGGCTAGCCTTGAACTCACAGAGATCCACCTGCCTCTGCCTCAGGAGTGCTGGGATTAAAGACATTACCACCATGCCTGCTTTGAAAAAAAAAAGGTTTTTTTTTTTTTGTTTGTTTTTTATTCCTTCTGGAAATGTGTCAGAGTAATTGGAGAAATGAATTTAGCTTGTGTCGAAAAAAAAAAGTTTTAAGGGTTGGGAAAGAAAGAAAAAATAAAGGCAGTGGAGGAGCAGTATTCAGTGAGCTCCTGGCTGGGTCACAGAACAAAGACCCCACCCCTCCAGGTCTGCAACCACTGTCCCTTCTTACAACAACAGGGCTCCGTTCTATCTGGGGACCTGTCCTGCCCCATGCTCAGGTCCCAGGAGTTAGAAGGGACTCTGCCTGTGTCTTCTCAGGACCTCAGGCACAGATTCAAACTAGGCCAGTGTGTGCAACTGTTCTCCTGAGCAGGGAGGTGCAGCTGTCTTTCACTTGCCCCAGAATGACATTAAGGGGACATCCCTGGACCTGGGCCCAATACTCCACAGCAGACCCTTCCACTGATCTAACATTCCCGTTGTCCCTCAGCTTCCCAGAGTTCAGCTTTGGTCTGGATGATGTTCCATCTGCCTCTCCTCTGCTACCTCTCCGCCTCTGAGCCTGCCCTGCCTCTGAGCCTGCCCACTTTCTTGCAACATGCTTGCCTTTCCACTGTCTGCAAGCCTTTCCTTCTGCTCACCCACCTATGAACTGTTGGGGAATAATCTTTTTGTACACTGTGAAGATGTGTCTTTGCCAAGGCGTCTTCTGATTGGTTTAATAAAGAGCTAAATGGCCAATAGCTAGGCAGGAGGCATAGGTGGGACTTTCAGGCACAGAGGACTCTGCAGAGAGGCAAAGATGTGGGATGAGTCCGACACAGAATGGAAGAAAAGTAAAAGTAAAACGTAGATGAATAAAATATGGGTTAATTTAAGTTATAAGAGCTAGTGGGACAAGCCTAAGCCAAAGCCAAGCTTTCATAATTAATAAGAAGTCTTCATGTCATTATTTGGGAGCTGGCAGGCAGGATATATATATATATATAAAAAAGACTTGTTACAATGAACTTCCACCACCACCTCCCAAAAGTTTTCTGAGTCCCTCACACACTAGACATGTTCCTGGTTCCACATTCCCACCAGACCCAGCGGGGAACTGTCAGTCACTAGACCCTCTCAGCCTAGGAGATGCTGAAGCATCATTCTGTATTCTTTTTCCACTCTACAAATGCAAAATGATGCTTTCACAGTTATGTTTCCCGTCAATGCCAACCCCTGCTCCAGGCGTTCTGAAATACTCCCCTAAAGAGAGGCCTTCCCTTTCCTTGATTGAAAAACTGGAACAACAAAACAGCCCTCATTGATTTGATAAACAGTCACACAGCTCCCTCTGTAGAACGCACCATACCAAGCATTGGATAGGCCAATTATCCAACTACATATGATAAGATCGTCCTTTCATGGGTACAGCTCAGAAACTGCAGAGAAACATCATGCCAAACAATTCAAATAGCAGGGGAATTTCCTCCCTTTTATTTTATATTATTATATCATTTTAAAGTGGTGGCTCATGAATCTTTTTTTTTCTGCTCATTTTTGTGGTTTGAACCCAGGGCCTCAGGCAAATTAGGCAAGTACTCTAGTGTTCTACCACTGAGCCACACCCCAGCCCCTCACTGGGGGATTCTAGGCAGGGGCTCTACCACTGAGCCACACCCCAGCCCCTCACTGGGGGATTCTAGGCAGGGGCTCTACCACTGAGTCACACCCCCAGCCCCTCACTGGGGGATTCTAGACAGGGGCTCTACCACTGAGCCACACCCCAGTCCCTCACTCCCTCACTGGGCGATTCTAGGCAGGGGCTCTACCACTGAGCCACACCCCCAGTCTCTCTCTCAAGAATTCTAAACAAGTGATCTACCATTACGCTATACCCAACAGCCCTAACAGCTTTGGATGGGACTTTTTAGTATTTTCTAATGTAACACATTTATTTCTGTTTCACTACAAGCCAGGGAGTCTCTTGGGAGGCAAAGATGCCTGTGACTCATTCCTAAGTTCCTAGATTCTGCCAGGGTCCAGCACACAGGGGCCTAGCGATGTTAGTGATCTGACTGCAGGGACAGAGCTGAGCAGGCGAAGGAACTGGAAGCGGGGAGAGGAGCAGAGAACCAAGCCCAGGAGCTGGTCTAGAGTGGTGGGTCCACGGCAAGCCAGAGTCGGGGGAGCCGTACCTAGTCCCTGGACACCATCCAGCAGAGGAGATACAGCACAAACTACTCTTGAGCAAATGAGGTCACACACAGGGCAGCTCAGCCTATGAGAATGAATTCCTAGAATTTGTATTCAGCTTTGCACTTGCTGAGGGGACTGAGCAGAAAGATCCAGACTGAGGGTGCTCATTCTGGAGGAGGGAAATGAGCAAGAGAAAAGGGCTTGTGGGGAGAAGCACAAGGAGACCCGGATAGGAGGGCATGACGGGACAGCAGGTAGCTGAGCATCAGCCTGACTGTGGTCCCGAGGCTGCACGAAGGCAGGCAATGTTGGTGGCTCACTCCCGAGGTGATGGGATGGCCAGTCCTACACCAGGCTGCCTACCTCTCCTTTCTTCTGTTGAGAGGCGGTTCCCTAGACACATTCAGATTGCAGCTTCAACAGGAAAGCCCTCATGAGTGTGGGGGACTTGAACTGGGTGTAATGGGTGAAAAGGAGCTTTCCAGGTAAAAGAAGAGAGTAACTCAGGATGGAGAGGAAAATGGGAGGAAAGCCAATGGGCTGAGCGAGTTGCTCCAAGCGTGCTGTGTGTGCTACCAAGCGAACATGTGCACCTGCTGCAGGAGTCTCTGGTGGCCCTGGTGGGAGGGGACTGGAAACCATGTCCCCGTGAAGGATGGCTGAAGCAACAGCCACCACAGGCAGGCCATGTGGTTAGAGCCCCGAGCTCCCAGGCGAGCTCTGCCAATCCTACACACACTGTGTCCTGAGGCATGCCATTTTGTCACTGCCAGTCTCCAGCATTCTGTCTGGGGCTGAGGGGCGATGCTTGACCTTGACCTTCCGAGGTCATTGTTGGCAGGGTGTCTGGTACAGATGCAGCTCCCAGTGATTGCCATGGGCCAAGCAGGGCAAGAGCAGGGCTGTGCTCTGCAGGACCAAGCCCTGGGGCAGGCCCAGCTCCGTGTTCAGGAAAGTCCTGAAGGGGATGCATCCATAATTAGATGGACCTTCTAAAATGGGTAAACTGCCAGTAAGGACAGCCCCACAAAGGCTGGATAGTCCCCCTCCATAGACAGTTCCTCCAGGAGTGTGGGGGAGATGGAAGGTGGTTGGGAGAAAAGTGGTGAGAACTACCCTGAGGCAAGTTAAAAGGGTTTCTTTCCTACAGAATTTCCCAAGCCGTTCACCACTTAGAATGTGGTGAACTCAAGTGGTTGTAGAAAGAAGACAGGCGGGAGCAGGCTGCAAAGGATGAGCTGCTCTGAAAGGCAGTGCTGCACTTCTCTGCAGACTACTGACTTTCTTTTTCCCTTTACTGGGGGATTTAACCTAATCCTGTTGTATGCATATTAGGCAAGCGCCCTCCCACTGAGCCATGCCCCCCCCCCGCCCCTCACTGGGGGGATTCTAGGCAGGGGCTCTACCACTGAGCCATGACCCCAGCCCCTCACTGGGGAATTTTAGGTGGGTGCTCTACCACTGAACAACATCTTCAGCGTTTTTTCCACTTTATTTTGAAATCAAGTCTCACTACTTTGTTTGGTTTTGGGTTGGTTTTTTTTTTTTTTTTTTTTTTTTTTCATGACAGGATCTCACTATGTAGCTCTGGCTGTCCTGGAACTCACTACATAGAACAGGCTGGACTCGAACTCACAGAGATCCTGCCTCTGCTTTCTGGGTGCTGGGATTAAAGGCGTGCGCCAATGCGCCCAGCTAAGTCTCACTGCTTTTGAACTACCACATGCTACCTGCTACCACTATACGGACAATATATATCCATTACTGTTGAGCCAAATTGTGTCGCACCCCCAAAATATAGGTTAAAGTACCTGGAAATATGGCCTTATTTTGAAACAGGGTCTTTGCAGAGATACCAAAGTTAAAGTAAGCTCATGAGGGAAACACATGCACAGCTACTGCTGCCTTGACCAGAGCGAGCAACCAGGGCACAGACACAGGAGACCAGTCCAGGTGTCAGTGCAGCCAAAATCCGGAGTGACCCGCCTGATCTGTCTCCACCTTGGGCTCTAAGGACCGCTGGCATCACCAGGAGGAGTTATACACAAGAAAGGTTTCTCCTAGCCTTCAGAGAGAGCTCGGCTCTGCCGACATCTTAACTTTGGCAGTGCAGTCTGAGAAGATCCGTTTCTGGATTTTGTGGGTTGGTTTTATTTTTTCAATTCTCTTTTTTTTTTTTGACAGAGTTCTGTTGGGTGGCTCAAGCTTCAGACTCACAGAGATCCTCCTGCCTCGGCCTCCTGAGTGCTGGGGTTGCTCCAACATGTGAAGTTGCATTTCTGCTTTACTATTTGTTTTTAAACACTGACAGCAGCTTGTGGCGGTGGTCCAGGAAACAAGCGTAGCCACTAATTCGTGATTCGGGGTCAATGTGTCAACTCGAGCACTGGGAGGGTGGAACGTGGTTTTTTGGTTTTTTTTGAGACAGGGTTTCTCTGTGTAGCCTTGGCTACCCTGGAACTGTGTCTCAGACTCAGAGATCCGCCTGCCTCTGCCTCTTGAGTGCTGGGATTAAAGGCGTGCGCCACCACCACCCAGTTCATGGACTTCTTAACTGGCAGATCATCTTGTGGGAAGAATCAAGAAGCGAGGCACTAATTCTGAGGGGTTTTGTTTGTTTGTATTTTTGTTTTGTTTTTTGAGATAGGTCTCCTGCGGCCTAGGCTGTCCTTGATCTCATTATGTAGCCCGGATGGATGACCTTCAACTTCTAATCTGTGTGTTTTCACTTCCTGAGTCCTGGGGTCATAGGTGTGTGGATTTATGAGGTACTGGGGTTTGAACCCAGAGCTTTGTGGGTGCCAGGCAAGCACTCTACCAACCGAGCTATACTCCCAAGCACTAACTCTCATTCCCAGCCTTTTCATTTTGTTCTGTTTGTTTAAAGATTTGTTTATTTATTTATTATGTACACAGTGTTTTGCCTGCATGCATGCCTGCCTGCACACCAGAAAGGGGCACTAGATTCCATTATACATGGTTGTGAGCCACTACGTGGTTGCTGAGAATTGAACTCAGGACCTCAGGAAGAGCAGTCATCTCTCCAGCCCAGCCTTTTTGTTTTATGCACACACAGATACCATTTTCCTGAGAATAAGGGTGTTGACTTCTGGCTTTCTCATTATAAGTTGAGCTTTTGGAATGCACACATGCACAGAAAGTGTGTAGGTCAACCCACCGCGAAGAGCACTAAAGTGTATGGGATACTCCTTGGAGCCTTGCTTTAACCAACGTAGCGTGAGAGGGCACACTCGTCCAAGGCTCCCACAGTCACAGAACCACATGGCACATGGTTAGTGTCAGAAGGGCCCTTGTGAACCAGTTATCCCCACCCTGTGCACACGCCCTGCTTCTGCAGGTCCCTTGCTGCAAAGACTAGGATGCTTGGTGGCTGCCCTTACCTGTGCTGTGAGCTGGATGGGTTGGGACAAGGTGAGCTGTGGGGTCCCTGGGGACTGGCTGGCAGGCTGTGATGGTGGCAGGTCGCCTCCCCCAGAGGAGGCTGGGGGCTGCGAGGCGGAGGAGGAGGCAGAAGAGGAGGCAGAGGAGGTGGAGGAGGCAGCGGCTGCGGCGGCAGCGGCGTTGGCGGCGGCGGCACTGGACTGCTGCACGGCAGCAGCCAGCAGCTGGGCCTGGGCTTGCTGAAGGAGCAGCTGCTGCTGAGCCGGCATCAGCGCAGTGAGCTGCGGGCGGTGGAGCAGGCAGAGAGCAGGGCAGCAGCGGGGGGACAGAGAAGACAGAAAGGGGTTAGTATTCGAGTCAAGTCGTTAGGAGACACATCTTTTACAGGACAGAGGAGGAGAAGAGGCAAGTGTGAGAGAGTGGCTGTGGCCTCGGTGAGACTCGTCACCTGCATGGCCTGCCGCTGATGGGGAGGTTTGTGCCTTCTGCTGGGGTCCTCCGCCAAATACTTACCCCAGCTAGCTGGCTGCCCGTCAACATGAGTTGGGCCTGGGGCAGATGAGGCTGAGTCGGCTGGGGGGGCGGGGGTGCTGCCTGGGCTGAGTCACCACTGGGGTCTTCAGCCTTGATCTGGGGAGGAGAGAGGCAGGGTCCGGGACCCCAGAATGTTAAGTGGAGGCCAGAGAGAATGCCCACCTGTGAACCAAAAAGAGGGTATGCGAGTGGCTGTGGCAGTCCTGGGCTGGCACAGGGGAGTGGGCAAGAGCAGTGGCAAGGCCGTGGCTTGAGGCCTCTGGTCACTTCTCTGGCCTCAGTGTTCTCTCCCTGTAGGAGAGGCCACCTTTGGAAACCACCTTCCTCCTCCCAGGACTCAGTTTCCCCACCTATAAAATGGGAAATGTCTATGCTAGGAGCCTAGGGAGCTCTCTAGACTTGCACACGTCCCTCCTTGCTTCAGCTTGGGGTATTAACTATTCTGTTCTTGTTGTTTTTGCTTTTTGTTTTTTGAGACAGTGTCTCACTGTGTACCTCTGGCATCTGAACTTGTGTAGACCATGCTGTCCTGGAATTTATGGAGATTTGCCTGCCTCTTCTTCCTGAGTGCTGGAATTAAAGGTGTGCACTACCACACCCAGTTAAGGCTACAGTTGTTATTTGTCCACTGGAATAAAGTTTTGGTGAACAGGCTGGAGAGATGGCTCAGTGGTTAAGAGCACTGACTGCTCTTCCAGGGAACCAAGATTTGGTTCCCAGCACCCACATAGCAGCTCAACCATGGATCAGTAACTCAAGGTCTGGGCTACCTGGAACCTCTTCTGGTCCTTGTGGGCACCAAGCATGTATATATGCACATGGTGCACATACATGCAAGCTCTCATAAACATAAAATAAAATAGGCCGGGCGGTGGTGGCGCACGCCTTTAATCCCAGCACTCGGGAGGCAGAGGCAGGCAGATCTCTGTGAGTTTGAGACCAACCTGGTCTACAAGAGCTAGTTCCAGGACAGGCTCCAAAGCTACAGAGAAACCCTGTCTCAAAAAATTTAAAAAAATTAAACTTTTTTTGTTAAAAGAAGGGTCTTGTGTGTTTAAAAAAAACCATCGCCAAAGGCTGGGCATGGTGGTACACACCTGTAATCCAGGCACTTCAGGAGGAGGCAGAGGCAGGTGGACTGCTGCGAATGCCATGCCAACTAGGGTTGTACATGTATTCAGGAATCAATTGATAGATAGATGGATGGATAGACAGAGAGACAGACAAATAGATATAAATAGATGTAACAGCAACAAATGAAAAAGCCATGAATTATGAGGGGGTATGGGAAGGTCTGGAGAAACACAAAGGAAGGGAGAAACGATGTAACTATATTACAATATCACAAATATGGCAGATGGTGGTGGCATGTGCTTTTAATTCCAGGCCAGCATGGTCTACACAAGTTCAGACAGCCAGCACTTGGGAGGCAGAGGCAGGTGGATCTCTGAGTTTGAGGCCAGCCTGGTTTCCAGAGCAAGTTCCAGGACAGCTGGGGCTACACAAAGAAACCCTCTCTCTTTTTGAGACAGGGTTTCTCTGCAGTTTTGGAGCCTGTCCTGGAACTAGTTCTTGTAGACCAGGCTGGTCTCGAACTCACAGAGATCCGCCTGCCTCTGCCTCCCGAGTGCTGGGATTAAAGGCGTGTGCACCACCGCCCAGCAAGAAACCCTCTCTTAACAAACCTAATAAATAAGTAAAATAATTTTTTATTCTGGGGAAAACTCAAAACAAAACAGTAAAACCTTACCAGCTGGAATGGGTATGGTGAGTACTTGTAATTCTAGCATTGGGAAGCTGAGGCAGGAGGATTGTGAGTTTGAGGATCAGCCTGTGCTACATTTTAATACCCTAGCTCCCCAAATAAACAGCTTAGTACTTCACAAACCCATCTGATTATGGGGACAAGCAGATGATACCCATGGGGAACATGGGCAAGAGTGGGCGGGGCAAGCGGAGAGACTAAGCAGAAAGCCCCACGTACCCAGGCTGCTCTTACTAGTCACGCACTTCAGAGAGTAAAACTCACCATGGCAGAGACAGTAAAGCCCGTGGATGAGCCAGAGGCAGCTCTGGCTTCTCCATCTCTTTCACCATGATACAGATATCACTTGCATCAAATACACCAAACAGGCCAAGTCAAGCCACCCTTGACTTCTTCCTCTCTGGACCATTGGCTGAAAGGTGCCCGCTGAGGGTGCATGGGAGTGTTTGGGAGACGACCAGTATGATGGATAACATATCTTCCTGACCAGACTGGACATTAGGGACCATCTTTCAGCTCAATGTCTCATTTTGCACAAGGAGATGGGGGAGAGTTTGGGACGACTCATGTAGCTGAGGAGCAGGATGACAGGATTGACACTGGGCATGCAGAGAGAGATGAGCAGACGCACAGAGGCTTGGGAAAGGTCGAATGGCAGATCCCGATGTCTCAGATTATTGGACAGAAGTGTCACAGTTTTAGGTATAAAAGGATGAGGCCGGAAATGACACTATTAGAAGAAGTTGGAGATAAGAACCAGGCGGTGGTGGCGCACACCTTTAATCCCAACACTCGGAGGCAGAGGCAAGTGGATCTCTGTGAGTTCAAGGCCAGCCTGGTCCACAGAGTGAGTTCCAGGGCAGCCAGGGCTATGCAGAGAAACACTTCTTGGGGGAAAAAAAAAAAGAAGTTGGAGATACGGACTTTTTTTCCTGGAAAGGACATTAAAGTGGCTCGTGGCTAGCTGTAATCAACTTAAAAAAATTTATTTCATTTTATTTGTGTGTGTAAGTGTGCACATGTGCAAAATTCTCTCCTTCCACCATGCAGGTTCCAGGGATTGAACTCAGGTCATCAGGCTTGGCAGCCAGCGCCTTTCACTGAGCCATCTCATTCCACCCTCCATTAAATTGCTTACAAAAACCAGCCAGGCGGTGGTGGTGCACGTCTTTAATCCCAGCACTCGGGAGTCAGAGACAAGAGGATCTCTATGAGTTCGAGGCCAGCCTGGTCTACAGAGAGAGTTCCAGGACAGGCCACAAAGCTACAAAGAAACCCTGTCTCGAAAAAAACAAACAACAAATAAATAAATAAAAGCAAAAACTCCCAAGGTTTTATTACATTATGCAGCCTAGGCTGACCTCAAATTCAGGGCCCTTTTCCTGCCTTAGCCTCTTCACAGCTGGGGTTGGCAGCATTCTTGGGGTATGCACAGTTTGGGAAAATTCTGCATGACATACTAATGATCCATCTGTGTTTTGAGATATACATATTGTATTTTAATATGAAGTTAAAAAACACTGAATTGTTTTTTTTTTTTTTTTGAGACAAGATGGCCTAAAACTTGTTCTATAGACCAGGCTGGCCTTAAACTCACAGAGATCCGCCTGCCTCTGCCTCCCGAGTGCTGGGATTAAAGGCGTGCGCAACCATGCTAAGCTTTTAGTTTTTATTTTCAAATCTTATTTATTTATATTTAATGTATGAGTGCACTGCATGTATTCCTGCAGGCCATAAGAGGCATCAGATCTTACTTACTATAGATGGTTGCGAGCCACCGTGTGGTTGCTGGGAATTGAACTCAGGACCTCTGGAAGAACAGCCAGTGTTCTCTTAACCCCTGCCCAGTTCTCTTAACTCCAGCCCAGTTTTTATTTTTGACACAGGTCTCAGGCAGCCCAAGCTGTTCTCAAGTTCTCTAGGATAACCTTGAACTTCTGATGGTCCTGCCTCCACCTCCCATGCCAGGTTTATGGAATTCTGGGGATCAAACCCAGGATCATCATGCTAGACAAGCACTTAGCCAATGGAGCCACATTCCTGGCCCACTGTTCTGTTTTGAGACAGGGTCTTGCTAAGTTGCCCTGACTAGCCTGGAACTTACTATTGTAGCCTGGGTTGGCTTCCAGAGAGCCGGTATTGAATGCCCATCCCAGCGCTCTTGACCAGGATGACATTATAAGCATCTCACCAATGCCGGCTAATCTTCCCTTTCAGCCAGTGAAGAGGCCCTGGGGTAAGACCCTTCAGCCATGAGGGACTCTGGGTAGAACTTAATAATCATTGTATTTATTTCCATGGTAAGTGATTCTGGTTTTCCATTCATGAAATTTCCATTTAAAACCCATTTATTCAAGCTGTTGAAAAACGAAGCCGTTCATGAGTTGGTAATTGTCGAAACTGATTGATGGGTTCCTGGGGGTTGGTATTTTCATTACACGCTTCTATTTTTGTATCACATTTTCCATAATAAAATGTTTTTCAAAATTGAGCCACTTAACAAAATTATTATGTAAATAATAATCCACAGCGGTGCATAGATACGTCAGGGATGGGAGCATGTGGGATCGCTGCAGCGGGGAAACTCCAGTGCAGAGGAGGGCGATAAAGACCAGGGTCAGAGAAGCCGGGTAAAGTGTGGAAGAAGTTCCAGGCCTGGGAAGGGGAGGAAGGACCCTTCACTGCCTCTCACTGGCTTCCCAAAGAAAGCTGCTGTTGGGAACAGAAGAGGTGGCGGGCACACACTGCTGGGGCTGAGGCAAACACTAAGCCTGAGGTCAGATCAAGAGTTGGGGAGCCCTTCTGACCCCAGCCCTGGGTTCAAGTGCAGACAGAGTACAAAAGACACTTACTCACAAAGTAGTTTGTCCTCCCACCACTGGGGACAGAGCAGACGTGGGAAGGACCTCAGAGGCCACCCAATCGCCAGTTTCACTGCCCTCCCCTCCCCCAGTGTTAGAGAAGGGGAAACTAAGAAGCCCAGAGAGGGGAAGTGACTTTCCCATGGTCACAGAGCAAGGCTGCAGGGTTGGGTGAGAAGCAAGTCTGAGCTTCACCTCATTCTTTAGCCACCTCTGGCCAGGGCTCTGTCCATGCCCCCACATTCCTGCTTCTCCTTTTAGGCATCTGAACCTGTTCTGTGTCCCTTACCGCCATCAGGCTCCCTAAGTCCCCCAGTGCCTGGCACAGAGCCAGTCCTCTCCATCACCCTGCCCTTCATCCCATGGCCGTCCTCACTGGGTTTGCCAACTTCTCTTAACTTGTTCCTGCTCTGTGTGTATGTGTGTGTGTGTGTGATGGGGTACAGGGGTGCTTCAGGCCCCTTTGGCCAGGGAAGTCGGGATGGGGGAGGAGCCTTGGCTTCCTGTTGTTATCACCCTGGGGCTCTGGGGGGGATTTCCCTGGCCACCCCCACCCCCTAGGGAAGGGGAAGGAGACTGGGTGAGTCACAGGCCTGGGGCAGGAACCCAAGGGTGAGAAGGGGCAGGAGGAACCTTGTCACTGGGTCCCCTTGCAGGATCTGGGTCCATAGCAGACATGCTGAAGATCTCCTTCCTCCCACGTACCACCCCCTTCCTGGGACAGTCTCACGGGTGCTTACCTTGGTGCTGGGGCCAGTTGGGGACACAGAGAATGGGGAAGCCTTATTCTGGGGGTTCTGTAAAGAGAGAGTTGGGGCAAGGAGATGAGAACGGTGTCATGAAAAGTCCTGGACACGTGCCCCACTAACCGCTGCTCTGTCCCTCCCTTCCCGCCCTCTAGCGCATCTGAGTCATCCTGACCTGATGGTTAATGTCGGGTCCATTTCTCTCAGTGTCTGTAAAGGGAAAGAAAGGACATGTTGCCAACCGTCCCTGCACACCTGCCCACTTCCCTGCCTCTGCCCGTCCCCCTCACCTGTGTGCTCTGATGGGGAGTCCAGACTTTGCTTCTCGGCCTCCAGAGGCTTAGACATTCTTATTTCTGGGAACAGAGAAGAAATGAAAATGGAGGGAAGGGAGAGGAAGCCAGGGGGGCTCTGAGGTCCTTCCTTCCGCCGACTCCCACCCCCTCTAGTCTTTCCCAACACCACTCCTACCCCGGCACTTCGAAGGATCTTTCAGACAATTCTGGGCCTCTGCCTTCCCCTGGAAAGACAGGAGAGGACACCTCCTAAAAGTGGTACAGGAGGAGTCACCTGCTGTGAGGCACCAGGGCAGGGTGGATTATGGTTACAAGAAGGCACCAGCTGTCTGGGAGGAGCCATAAAGGAGCCAGTACAACCTCTGGCCTCCTCCCCAGGCAGGTGGCCGAGGCTCCGGTCCTGCCATACGGGGTTTTGAGTGAGACATGTTTTCCACTGTGAGTAGGGCAAGTGAACTGTGATGGGGTTGCCAGAACCCCAAAGTGGGGAGCTGTGAGATCTCAGGGTGTGATTCAGCCGTCCTCTGACCCACCACTTTCCCTGTCCCCAGGTCCCCACATAACTCCCACTGGCCTTCCGTCTCGCATGAGGTAAGCCTGGCAGCCCCACCCTACTCCTCCCCGACTCCAGTGCCATCCACCTCTGGGCTGACCCTGGTCTTCAAAGCCATCCTAGACTTTATGGTTCCCACAGTCTTGAATGCCAGCTGTGCTCTCAAATCTATGTGCACTCTATAGTTTGTAGAACCCAAGGAAGGTGGCAGGTAGTGAGTCAGGCACCAGAGAGTCCTCACACTTTGCTGACACCTGTCATCAAATGTCTGCCACCACCCAGCGCAGAGCCAAGCAGGGCACATGAGCCACTGGCACTAAGCTTCTCCATTTCATGTGGAGGAAGCTGAGGCTCCGAGGGCTTTCACACCAAACCGAACACTACTACATCAGCGTGGGTATCCTGATTGCACCCTGGCGTTCCTGAATCCAGGGCCCCTGCTTCCAGTCTGGGCTAACAGTCCTCGGGCCTTCAAGAGTTCAAAAGTTGTTCTCACCATGGTACCAATTCCTACCCTGCCTGGGCCTGGGCTGGAGCGAGAGCTGGGTTTCAGCTCCACCCGTTCTCGGTTCCCTGAGCCCCAACCCACACTCTACGTCCTTCGTATGACCTTGACTCTCAGTGGTCTCAGACATTACTCACCACACCTTTCCTCAATTACTCCAAAGCCCTACCAAAATCACAAAGTCCCTCCCTATCTAATAAGGCATCCAACTCCAGCACGTTCCACATCTCAAATGCTCACAGATGGCAGGCTGAAGTGTGGAGAGGGGAACTCTGCACAAATAATAATAATAATGATGATGATGATTCTAGGAATTTTGTAATTGAGAATTACTTGAGATGAAACACAACCCACTCATGTTTGAGATTCCTAATTCAAAGCTGGGCTGAGGGGACAAGAGATGGCTTGGAGGCAAAGAATGGGTACTGTTCTTCCACACCCACATCGGGTAGCTCACAACTGCCTGTAACTCCAGCTCAAGTGGATGCAAAGTTTGTGAACACATGCACACATGCCCCCTCCCATATATATAACTGGAAAAGACAAAAAGCCGAGTCGGGCACTGTGCATGTGTTGCTGGTATGAGTGTAAACACTAGAAGCACACCCTGTGACCCGGTCCCTCCACTTCTGGGTAGCCATTGAGCAGAGGATGCCCTGAGCATTAGCTCGGGGGTAGAGTGCTTACCCAGCATGCTCAGGGCCCTGGGATCCATCCCCAGCAAAACCACACAAACACACACACAAAGGAAAAAGAACTTGCCACCAAAGACCCAGGCCCCAGTGTTCAGACTTTGCATCATGGCTCCAAACTGGAGAAAACTCAAGTGCCTATCAGTGGACAGGATAACCAAAATGCGGTAAGTCCATACAATGAAGTACACTCCAGCAGTGAAAATGAACCAAGTCCGGCTTCAGACACACCACTGAGCCTTGCAGGCTGAGTTGGAGTGGTCAAACACAGACACAGTGGGAACTCTAATACTTAGAGCTTAACACCCAGGTCATGGTGACCAAGGTTGGTCACCCCAGGGTTTGAAAGGTTGAGGCAGGAGGATCAGGAACTCGAAGTCATCTACATAGTAAGTTTGCAACTAGCCTGGGCTACAAGAAACCCTGTCTCAAAACAAACACTGGAACTGAGTGACCCAGCAGATAAGAAGGACTTGCCAGGGCAGTCTGACGACCTGCAACAGGGCAGCTGACGACCTGCGACAGGGCAGCCTGACGACCTGCGACCTCTGACCTGCCACAGGGCAGCCTGACGACCTACAACCTCTGACCTGCAACAGGGCAGCTGACGACCTGTGGTGACAGGGAACTGACTCCTGGAAGTTGTCCTCTGACCTTCACACACACACATACACACACACACACACACACATACACACACACACACACACACACACACACACACACACCTTACCACGGACTCCAGTAATAATAAACAATTTTTAAAAAATTCACAAAAACAGGCCAGGCGGTGGTGGCGCACACCTTTAATCCCAGCACCTGGGAGGAAGAAGCAGGCGGATCTCTGTGAGTTTGAGCCCAGCCTAGTCTACAGAATGGGTTCCAGGACAGCCAGGGTTACTCAGAGAAACCCCATCTCAAAACACCAAAAACCAAAACAAAATAAAAAAAAAACCTCACAAAAACATAAAACAAATAAACAAAAAATTGCTTAGGCCCCTCTAAGGCACTGGTTCTCAACCTTCCTAATGCCGAGACCCTGTAATACAGTTCCTCATGTTGTGGTGACCCCCAACCATATTATTTTGTTGCTACTTCCTAACTGTAATTTTGCTACTGTTATGAATCATAATGTAAATGCCTGATATGCAGGCTATCTGGTATGTGACCCCTTCCAAAGAGTCATTCGACTCCCTAAAAGAGTCCAGACCCACAGGTTGAGAACCACTGTCCTAGGAGCTCAGACCCTGCACTTAGGCGATCAAAGTCACATAGGTGAGCACCTCTGAGGAGCACTCACCAGGAAAGATTGAGGGAGCCAGCAGGGTCTTCCTGTGTCAGACCTCACCAAGCTGGCTTGCATAAAATCCAAGCACTTAACTCTTCTGTTTTTGTTTTGTTTTGTTTTGTTTTCAAAACAGGGTTTCTCTGTGTAGCCCAGACTGGTCTTCAACTCTCTATGTAGCCAAAGATCATCCTGCACCCACCTCAGAAGCCTTGGGATGGCAGGGCACACTACCACATCCCATTCACACAGTGCCGAGAATGGAGCCCAGGCCTGTGTCTGCTAGGCAAGCTCTCTGTCAGCTGCCCTCAGTCCCTCGTTTGTTTGTTTGTTAGTTTTGAAGCATTAGTTTTCTAGCCCAGGCTGGTCTCAAGCTCACAGCAATCCTCCTGCCTTAGCTTCTGAAGTGCTGGGATGGCAGGGTGAACCACACCATGCCTGGCTTGTACATCATATTTCAACAAAGCACAGAAAGGATACAGCCTACGCTGGCCTCTCAGCAGGACCCTCCTGGGCTTGTCTCTCAGTGGGACTCTCCTGGGTTTGTCTCTCAGTGGGACTCTCCTGGGTTTGTCTCT
>PVIU01011615.1:0-63894 GCA_004026605.1 Ondatra zibethicus
TTCTGTAAAGCAAAGGACATGGTCAACAAGATAAAACGCCAGCCTACAGAATGGGAAAAGATCTTCACTAATCCCACATCAGACAGAGGTCTGATCTCCAAAATATACAAGGAACTCAAGAAATTGGACAACAAAAGAACACATAATCCAATAAAAAAATGGAGCACAGACCTAAACAGAGAACTCTCAACAGAGGAATGTAAAATGGCTGAAAGACACTGTATACCATTTCTATAATGCACAGAGGAAGAGACTCAACCTGGAGACATCACTTTTTATGGCACGACAGCTCAGTGGAGGGATGAACTGCTCAGGCATGCTTTGTTTTCTTTACATACAACCCATACTTAGGGGCAATAATGATAGGAGCAGCCTGGGGCTACCATCATTTACAGTATTAGCACAGTTAGTTTTCTTCAGCTATAGATTGATGCTACAGCATTGTTCTTGTGAGCAGGTCTCTCAGCTTCAGATGGTGCCATGTAGGGTCTTCATTTGTTTGTTTAACCTTTGATTCCCTTTGTATATCTTACTGCAGTTAATTAAATTATCTCTCTATATATTTTGTGACTTTGTGACATGTAAACTTTTTACCTCCAAGTTCCTAGGCTCCAGGTTTCTTTTTCAGCTACTTGTAAACAAAGTTGTGCATCCCAAACATTCGTTCCTAAGGGGTCAACTCTATTTTGCTATCTATATAGGTTATTGCGAGGATATTGATTTACTTTGCTATCTATATAGGTGGTTGGGAGGATACTGATCTCTTCCCAATGTGTACTATTCATCATTTGGTCAGTCAACAAGCTTATATTGAGTGTCTACTGCGTGATGGGCATGGAACTAGAGGCCAACAATTAACAAAGTATGAGACACTAAATTTAAATAAGGATAGATGGTTTATCAGTTAAAATCACAGACTGATCTTGCAGAGGACTGGAGTTTGATTCCCAGTACTCATACTGGGCAGCTCACAAAAGCCTGGAACTCAAGTTCCAGGGGGATCTGATGTCTCTGGCCTCCACGCACACTTCCATGCTCACCTTCATCCATGTGTATGTATGTGTCTGTGCACATGCACAAATACACAATTAACAATAACGATAAATATATTTTAAAAAGACATGGTTTGCCCAGTTTATAATTGTTCATCGGCTATTCCCATCACCCAAGGCATTGAGTTTATCTGCTTAAATATTTACAGCTGCTTCCTTCTGGCTTGAATCGTACAGAAGACATTGGCAAGCAAACAGTGCAAAGATTAGAGATTGATAGGGGAGTTCAACAACATGAGGATAAAATGGAAAGGATGGGTAACAGAATATGAACAAGAATTGGAAGCGTCGAGTCCGTGCTCTCTGAGGGTCATTAAAAAGTAAAGAAATCCTATTTGAGGCTTCCAACCTCAGAGCTAAGTTATTTAGAGTGGAAAAAGTTGCCCAGCTCAGCTGTACTCAAACCAAGGAGCCGATGTTTTGTGAGTTTTATGGCCTATGTAGTTTATGAACCATTAAAATATTGTATACAATATTAATGAGGAAGAAGGGCAGGGGAGGGTTATGAAATCTAAGCTGAAAGGAAGGCTAGGGGTATGAGGCAAGGACCAATGAGAATCCATGAGGCCTCACTGTTTGGGACATAGGTAGGGATATGAAGTACGAAGCAGGAGCTTCCTTAACCAAAATGTCCTGGGAGCTCTTCTTCCATGTTAGTTGGCTCTGTACATCAGTTCTCTTACAGCATCTTTATTTGTCTGAACATGTCTTAAATGTCTTGGGTCAAAATAGTGTCAGCCGTTTTCAGGGTCAGATGAGAAGTGCAAACTTACTCTTCTTGATTTCATGTGTTCATTCTCGGCTAGGGACTGTTCCCTTCAGTTTGTATGAGGTCTTTGCTAGTCTCTTTCATTCTGAAGACCCTTTTGGGAGTCTTAGATTTGCTAACTATACTTTTGTTTTATCTATCCCAGTCTTCATATAAGATCATACACATGCGCGCACACACACATACAAACACACATACACACCCAGACAGACAGACACACACAAACACACACATACACAAACACACACACCAAAACAAAACAAAAAACATCCTTCCTCCTCACTTCATCTGCTCTTCCACCATGGGTTTAAGGTAGCTCTTACCCTCCCCTTGAAGGTCCTTTCTCAAGCCAAATTCACATTAGCAGTTCTCTTGTTGGGTTTCTCTGTCTTATGTGACAGAATTGAAGACAAACTCATTTTGTAAAGTGTTCTTAAGTCTTTTTTTCTCCCCCATTTTCTTGGTTCCTCCAGAGCTCAGCTTTCTTATGGTGTGTTTTCAACTTCATTCTTGGGATTTGCTCATTCCACGAAGGCTTTAAAGGTTTGGGCAACCATCTGTGTTCCTCAGCTCTTCCTACTCCACGTGTCTGAATAGTGAAACCTTGATCTTCAAATTGTAGTGTCAGGCTGTAAAAATGGACACCCAGGGTTACCCCAAAACAGACAAAGGCAACAGAAGAATTTGAATTGTTATTGTTTCCTATGTGTTGTCTCTACAGGTCGCGATTTCACCCGAATTCCATATCCTCCAGTTGCTTTAGGCTTTGTCTCTGTTTCCTAAAGACCCTTTGTTGGCCTAGAATGGGAATGAGATTGGTCTCTCTTGGTTCTGAATCAATTGTGAGTCTCTGAGAAAATGAAGTTTGCTAGAAACCTGCTAATTCCATTTTGTTGCTTTATGGATAATTTGTTTTGGGGTTTGCAATCCATTTCTTAAGCAAGTTTCTGAAAAATAATTTTTCTTTAAGCTTAATATAACAGGCAAATACCTTTTGCTAAAGGAGTCAGCAAGAGACAATGAAAGATCAGCGTATATTATGAATCATTATTTCAGAATGTCAGAATTAAGTGGGTCTGCTACAACCCCCAGGTCTCTTACTCTTTAGAGGAAAGTGTAAGGCATGCTTCTCAAATGCTAATGGATTCACTGTGTCTTCTCCCATCCTACCCCCAGGTCCAGTTCTGATAATCGACGCCAAAGTGGCCGAGAGAGACTGTCCAGTAATGGCGAGAAAGGAACCATGGCCATGGAGTCTGCCAAGGAGACTCGCTACTGTGCTGTGTGCAATGACTATGCCTCTGGCTACCATTACGGGGTCTGGTCCTGCGAAGGTTGCAAGGCTTTCTTCAAGAGAAGTATTCAAGGTAATAGTGTGTTGTCTAAAAATTACTCTATTCATAGCCCTAAAAGCAGAAGAGAGCAAGAAAGGAAGACAAGGTCTTTGTACAAAGCCATTTGTACAAAACATGACTATCTAGTAAGTTCCTCTGTTATCTTTGGTAGAAACCTGGAGGAGAGATAGGCTCCCAGGAGAAATGGGTGTGCCAGCAAATCTGTAGCTGAGAATTCTGCTTCCTTTTGGCAAAATGCAGACAGCTTTGAGAAATTCCACTCAAAGAATTAGTAGCTGGATCTCTGCTGCACAGAGAACTGTCTCCGGCTTGATTCAGGGATGGCAGATGTACATTCTTATTCTGTTGGCAACTAAGCTTCTACAATGTGGTGTGGTCTTATTGTCTGCATGTAATCATCCCTCTGCCTTGGCCTTGTCCAGGTAAATATTCTGTTCTGATATTTGCTCCAGACCAATTCTGATTCAAATTGTTCTTTTCCTGTCTTACGTCTTTCTTGACTCAATGGATGACATGACCTTTTGGCTAGCATGAGCAGACTCAATGTCTGATGACTTATAAGAGGGACATGCCATTGGTACCATGTAGTTACTAAGAACCAGCTGTACCATTTCATTCTCTTGTCTGCCTCAATCCTTTTTTTGTATGTAGCTTACCAAGTGCAGCTTTTCTGACATGCCGTCAGCTATATGCTACTGTTATTTCAGAAATGCCAGTACTGTTACATTATACAGAATACCAGTGGAAAATGTCGGTCATTTTGGCTACTGAGGATATATATGCCGAAGCCCTCTTGACAGGGACAGAGGCCTTGTTAGTGCTTTGGGCTTACTGAATTCCTCTTTTGTTTTAGCTGTGGGGTGATTTTTTTCCCTCTTCTGACTCTGTTACCCTTAGAGCTTAGTGAACCTCAGTAGAGAAATACAAAGGCTACTTCTGTGATTTCTTCTATGGAAATGCAGACTTAAAGAACTCGTTGAGAGCCAGAACTGCTAGATTAATAGACGCTGACTCAAGAAGAGCGTCTCAGGAACTTTCTGCTGCGGCTCTTCACTGCTCTGATACGGGGCAATGACCGGGGGATGGTACACACATTTATCTTTCCTCCACAGCTGGAAGAACATTTTAAAAAGCTGTTCATATCTTAATAGAGTAGCCTGTGAGGTCAAGGTGGTCCATTTTAAAAGCATTTTCCTTGACACTTATTGCTTTCAACATCTTTTAGAATTCTGCTGTGAGACTTGGACTCTTTTGTCTGTGTTCCTACAAAAATTAGTAATATTCTCTATAGCAACTCTTGGTATATATATCTCTGTGTTTGAACGTATCACATATAGACCATTAACTTTAATAGCTGATACCATTTTAATTTAGAAAAATAAATCTAAATCTGGATTTAGGTTAGTATAGGCAGACATCTGAATTTGTGGTTTTACTTTTTATTTTATTTCATAAAATCCAAATTCTCATTATTTTCACCAATAATATTATTACACACAAAAACGCAATGAAGAAAATTCAGGTGTTTAAAAACAGGGTTTGAACTCCAGGGAAATTGCTCAGTAGTGAAACATTTGTCAGAAAAGTGAAGGTTGGAGTTTGGGTCCCCAGAACCTATGTAAAAAGCTGGGCGCCTACAGCCTCTGCCTGTAATTCCAGCCTGAGGGAGGCAGAGATGGAGGCACCTGGGCAAACTGGATGGACAGACCAATTAGGACTGGCAAACTCTGGCTTCGATGGAAGGCCTTGCCTCAAGAAACAAGTGCAGTGGAAATTGACTGATGAAGACACTTGACAGCAACTTTAGACCATTACACATCCACCCCCACGAACACACACACACATGAAAAAGATAGGATTAGTGGATATGCTCAGCTATGCAGTTGAATAAATCCTTTAGCGAAACTGAATTTTTCATCAGCAAACATTATTTATGGCAGTAGTCATAAAGATTTTTATTTAAAAGGTCAAAATACCAATCATTTTGGCCTTTGCAGGCCATGCTGCTTGGCTGCAGTCGCGCAGCTCTGGTACTTTAGGGAGAAAAGCGGGAATAAGCAGGAGGAGCTTTGTGGGACAACATGCAAATAAGTGGAAGTGCTATAGTTACCCAAGTAACTACAAATATAGGTAATGGACCAGATCTGGCCTGTGGGCTAGAGTATTGTGATCCACGATTTAATTTTCATTTGCTCTTATATAATTCAAGTGTTATTATGTATGAAAGGAGGTCCTTAAGAAGGTAGAGTGTAAACCTAAAGTTTTGATTATTCCTATTTTACAGGAACTTAGTCTGTATTTGTCTAGACGTTCTAGGGGGAAGTTAAAGATGTGTAAGACACATTTAACAATCTCCAAAGAGTTAGAATTCCTTTGGGAAACTAGAGAGAGCTTACTTTCACCGTACAGAGAGTGGGTGTGTGCGGATAGAGCGCCGCCTGGACGTAGATGATGAAAACGAATGCATGTAATTAGAGAAACGATTGCTGGCTGTACATTCCAAGTTGCCGAGATTGAAAGGAACACTAGAAATGTTGTTTTCATTTTATATGTATTCCATTAGGAGCGTGCTAAATAAAATACCACCAAGCTTTGTATTGACTTTTAGCATTAAGGCATTAGGGCAGAAAACAATATAAAAAAAACCATATACTTAAGTAAACATGGAAGAAAATATAAACATTTATTAGCACAGCATTATCTCAAGTTCAGATATAGTATAAGAATTTCACTTACTTTTGATAGTCAAAATATGTATCTCTTATCTCCATTTACTATAACAGACTAAACAGGATTTCAGTAAAATTGTATCACATGAAGGAGCATTTTTTTAAAAACTGGTTTCGAAGACTTCTTATGCGTTACGGTGTGGTCATATAAAAGGTTTCCAGAGCAGAATAATTATTGAGTCCAAAACTCTGAAAGAAGCTTAGAAACAAGGCTAAGCTTCAGACATAGCATGGAACCTAATAATGATTAAAGTCACTGTATTTATTAAGGTCATGTATTTATTGGATTCTCGTTCTACACAAAGCACAGTATGTAGATCTGGAGATATGAAGACAGGGAAAGAACTGGTCCCTACTTGCACTGAGCTTATAAAATAGATCAGAAATGAATTAAAAAAAAAAAGCCCAGTAATTAAGTTACAGTGTGACAAATGCCGAGGTAGTGGTGGATACTGACTCTCATAGGAATCTAAACTTCACTCAGTCCCAAAGAATGATAAGACTCTCTGGGAGTCTTACTGATTCACATTAAGCCTGAAGAAAAGCATCAAGAGAGCAAGCAAAGGGAGGCAAGAGTGTTTGTTTACTCATCTGGGCAAGCCTACGTTTGAGCTCCAGAAAAACTACAGACTGTAGTTCTGCGAATAGCAATTAACAATGCTGGTTTGCTGTCATTGTAAATAATAATGTTCCCGGAGCCTGTGCATTTAATCTGAGACTGTGTCAAGGAGCAGCACTTGGTTTCTTTGCCATCTTCGTAGTGTTTCCTTGTGCTTCATCTGTTCCCAGCTCTGTGAAAGAAGAGGCCAGCAAGAGCAGCAGGTTTCCAGTCCTGTTTGCTTGTCTGAATCTTGATAATGGGGAACTAAAAGTTCCCTGGACTCCTGTGGCTGTTTGTACACCACAGTGACCCTCAGACACGTTGAAGGGTCGTGAAGGGTCTGACTCATGGGTGGAAGACCTGAAAATGCTAGGCTCTGCTTGTTTTCCTTGTCACTTAAGGAGAGCTGCGAAGCTGTGTACATCAGATTATTCTCTAAGTGTTTTGGTGGAGAGGCAGTGTTGGACTTGAAAGCATACACATTTTCTTCTCCTGCTTAGTGCACAGACTTGATTATTTAAGGAACTGAGTAATGGCCTCAGTTGGATGTATTTTTTTTTAAAAAGAAGCAAAATAAAGAATCCCATTTAAGTCAGGGAGATGAAGTTGGATATTTTGTTAATTTATTAATCCTTGAAGACTTAGAATTGTTTCTTTACACAGAGACTGTAGACTGAGCTACCCAATCAGTTATAACTTCAACCCTCAGGTTTTACCCGAGGTTTTATTGCAAAAATAAAGCATTCTATCAATCCATCACTCCTCTTCCATTGTAATTCCAGAAGACAACAGGGCACAGTGGACACCTAGCATGTCTCTATACCAGTGATCTTTGCAATCACCACACTCTGATGGTTGTGTGGAGAAGTTGCTCAATATCAAATCAGACACACACGATGAAGGCATGTGTAAGCACACAAGTAGCTGGGACAAGGGGGAAATGGTTTCACGATGATGTCTGAAGTTTAACGCACTGGGGACCTTATATCCAGAGAGGACAACCTAGCGAGAGATGCCTGGGCTTTAGAAAGCGTCAGTGTGAAACCATCCAGCACCCTGGATAGCTCCTCCAACAGCTGTGGCAGAGAAACAGATCTACTTTTCTTAAGATCTTCAAGTTTGGGGTTGGAGAGATGGTTCAGTGATTAAGAGTCTTGGCTTCCAGTTTTGAACCCTGCTTAACTCCCAGCACCTCCACAGCAGTTTACAACTGTTTATAACTTCAGTTCCAGAGAATCTGACATCGCCACACAGACTTACATGCTGGCAAAACACCAATGCTCATGAAATAAAAATAAATCATTTAAGAACCCCAGGCTCACGCAAGAGGCTCTGTGTGCTTGTATAGATCTGTTTCTTCAGCCTTGGGGGCTCGCCTCTGTCCACTCAAGAGAGACCATGTTCACATTCGTTTTCTCTCTCTGAGTGGTTGTGGTAATCTGTGTTAGGGCTGAGAATGCAGAGGCATCTAGGTGGTCATGGTCATCTATGTTAGAGTTAAGAGTGGAATGACCTATTTCTTTGCAGGATTATTTTATTTCTGGCATATTTTAGAGATTTGTCTGAAATCCTGCCAATATATAGGGAATATTATATCTTTGTTCTTCACCTTCCACACATGACCCTTTACACTCTGGCTCCCTTGTAACAGCAAGAGAGATCTATTACTTTGTTAGTTAAATCATGTGATTTTGAGCTTAAAACTCCCAGTGTCCTTAGATGAAAACTTCCTTTATTGAGTCTGAAGAGGTAACTCAGTAATCAAGCATGCTTACCGCTTTTCCAGAGGACCCAGTTTGGCTCCCAGAACCCACACCAGACAGCTCACAACTACCCGTAAGTCCAGCTTCTGTGGATCTTATACCTTCTTCTGGCCTCTGTGGACATCTGTATTTATGTTACACACACACACACACACACACACACACAATTGTAAAAATTACTGTCATTCAGCTGCTTTGGACTTTTTTCCTCTTTTCTCAATACAACAAAGTATTCTGTCTTCAGTACCTGAGTGGATGTAGTTTTCTTACTGTCTTTGTTTAGATTACCCAGACATTTTCTTGACCAGCTCCCCTCTTTATATCTATGTCGTACACTTGTGTGTGTGTGTGTGTGGGGGCTCCAGGTAGACATCAGGCTCCTCCCCAGTCACTCCTCACATTGTGTTTGGAGGGAGGGTCTTCCTGAACCTGGACTTCTCTGTTTTGGCTAGTCTGGCTAGTTAGTTTCTTCAGTGGATTCTTTCTCTCTGCCTTCCATGTGCTGAGGTGCAGACTAACTACTTTACTTGGGTTTGCTTGGCAAAGAAGGTGTTAATGAAAGTGGCCCATTTGGTGGGTTTGGAAAGAAACCAAAGATTTCATATAGGCAATAAATTTTTTGTAGCAAGGACTGGAGAAGTGGTTCAGTGGTTAAGAGCACTTTATGTTCTTGCAGAGGGCCTAGGTTCAGTTCCCAGTACCACGTGATGGCTCACAGCTGTCTGTCATTCTTGGTCTATAGGATATTTATTAATCCCTCTTCTGTCCTCTGCAGGCACTATGAACAAATATGATGAGCATACATACAGGTAGGCAAAACACTCATTCACATGAAATAAAAATAAACAAATCCTGAAAAATACTTTGGAACTGAGTTCTAGATGTGTGAAATAGCATAAATAAAGAAATTGAGTAAGGCAGCTTGGAAGAACTTCGGACTTTGACCCATTTTGCATTTTTAGGTCTGTAAGCAGGCCCTATGCAGTACCAGTCTTGGCTTCTGTCTCTCCTTCCTTCCTTCCTCCGTCTTCTCCCAAGTTTCCCAGGATTTTAATTCCTATCTAATATGGATGAATTATGTCCCTAAGAAAGAGATGCTGATGCCCTACCATCTCTCATTAACCAGAATGTGTCGCATTTGGAAAATAAGGTTTTGGCAAGCATAACCTATAAATTGAAGTCATTCTGGAGTGTAGAGGCTTTTAGCTGAATTTGCCTTAAATCCTTCTAAGAAGAGGAGGATTTGGAGACAGCCAAGTATGACAGTGAAAAGAGAAATTGGGGTGATACATCTATAAAACCAAGAACAAAAGAGATCATTGGCCAACTCCAGAAGGTAGGCAGAGGAACGCAGAACAAGCTGGACTCTGCCGACACCTTTATCTCAGGATTTCATCTTGTAGTTTCATGAGGCATTGCATTTATGTAATTTAAAGGTACACATTTGTGGTGCTTTGTTATGGCAGGCATAAATTAATTCTGTATTTAAATCCTAGTGTTTCATGGTTAGGTAAATATCTCCTAAGTCTGACTCCTGCCTCATTCTGACCATTCACTCCTGGGTGATTTCTCATGCCACCAGCTCCTCAATGCTCCCAGCTATGAGCAATGAAAGTTCTGGAACATGGGCTGGAGAAATGGTTAAGAGCATGTCTATCCCTTCATTATTGTCTCAGACTTCAAAGTATGGAGTTCCAGCCAGCCAATGTTGTGCCTTGCAGCCTGCGTCTCTAATGTTTCCCCACAGAACTCTTGGATAGCTATATCCAGTCTATTGTTTAAACACATACCCACCACTTCCCATTATTCAAACTTGGCTCCTTCACCCGAGATAATCACAGCATGTCAGTCTCTTTCTCTCCTACACCATTTGTTTGGTCTGCTTTTCTTTTCTACGAACCATTCTGCACACTGCCTATCTATTAATACTCTCAAAGAAAATCATTAATCTTGTCAATCCTTTGTACAAAAATCCCTTAATGAGCTTCATGGCCCACAGTATAATCCTTAGACAACAGTTTGAGGATTTACCCATGTGCATCTTCTTCTAGTTTTTCTTTCTAGGTGTTCTGAAGTCTCTACTTGTCCTTGCATGTGGCTGAAACAGAACGGGCTGGATTATTGAGCCATTTACTGATCCAAATTCCTATCCCGTCTTAACCTGTCAAAATCCTTAAACTTCTTAAACACGATGGCCATAAAAAGCATCTCACATGGAGGTGAGATGTTCTTTGTTCCTTGGCACTGTCCCATAAGACACTGTTTCGATGGATTGCAGACATTTTCATGCATGTGTTCTTCCCATTCTGACTGTGAGCTCATCAGAGGTTCGGACCAAATTAAGATAATTGTATTGCCGGGGTCACCTCATGAACAGATGAAAGCACAGATGGAAGGTTAAGATCCACTTGTGCTGCTTTGGGTAACACAAAGCAGTCAGTTTTACCTGTAAGGTATTGCTATGACGCAATAGCCTCTGATAAATTTAAACTGGTAGACACATGCACAAGAGATGAGAGGAGGGGAGAGCAGAAGAGAAAGGAAACATCCAGATGAGCAGGCTAACATTCAACTCACTTAGGCACTCAAAGATATGTGGTGTTTGTAAAGCTGGAAAAAGGAATAGGATGGAAAGAATAGAGATTATATTAAGACAATGAAAGATATATATATATATTATATTAAAATGAGTAAGCATGAATTTTATAATGGTGAAAAGAATAAGTACTGTTCAAAGGGAAATAAATGAACAGGGGACATTAAGAGTCAGACTAATTAACTGAGAGGTAAAGGAGGTTTAATTCTAGATATACAGGATTAAGAGTAGATGCTTGCTTGATATACAGAGAGGATCATTCACCCACCATGGAGTAGAATTGACACTCTGCTCTTGTCCAGAGGTGGGGATTGCAGTAACTTCCTCAACTAATTTTAAAGGAACATGATGATGGAAAGAGTAGCTTTCATTGTGAAGATAGCACATGTTTTTGAACAATGAAAAAGTAACTGTCACCTGGCTTTCCCGTCACTCAGGAAATACCAGGACTATGAACGTAAATAGAGGAGGGTTTGTTTTGGCTTACAGTTTCAGAGATTGCAGTGTGGGGTCCTCGAGACCCATTGCTTTGGGGCTGTGGAAACACAGCATGTCATGTTGGGAGTGCACATGGTGGAAGTGGACCATTCAATTCACAGCTGGAGCAGAGAGAAAAAGAACAGGCCCATGTCCTAGATCCCCCTCAAAGCCACACCCTAAGTGACTCAAAGATTTCCTGATAGCCCCTACTTCTCAAGTGCCCCCAACACATCTCAATGGTGCCATAGGCTTGAGGCTAACCCTCTTATACATGTGCCTTTGGGGAGATGCTTAACCAAATCATAGCCAATACTCCAAAATCTTCCTTATAATCCTCAGAAAAACATATTAAAAGGGGTTTCTGGATATTACTAAAAGCTTGAGGGAGGAAGAAAACTTCATTACTAAAAGTATGTTCACAAGAACCTGCTGGACAACAGGACCAAGAGACCCACTATAGTATTTTACAGTTAGAAAATTGCTGGTGTCAACACATTAAAGTGTACAAACTGTGAAGTACAGGTGCCAGTATGATCATTTTGATGATGCTGAAGAAAGGCTGAAGACTTTGGTGACTTGGGGAGGTAGGTTATATTGCGGGAGTTCATTGGCCCAGGACTTGTGGCCCAGAGCTTGTCAAGTCCTTTGACTTGCCAGACTTCCATCTGAACTGTTCATCTCGTGGCAGCATGCATACTGTGCCGTAGAGACACAAGACTATTTAGGCTGAAGGCAGAGGGTGTGAGTCTGTGCCCAGGGGAGATGTTACATAACTTTTAAGTGAATACCTGTACAATGAACCTTCCTCAAAGATAGGTATTATCCTTAGGCCCCGACAAAGTTGCTAGATGTTTGGTTCTTGATTCCCATTAGAGAAAAAACAGAGATAAGGCATGAAACCTAAGGCCTGAGACCCTTGTTCTGTATAAGAATTCTTGTGACTGATTTTATTAGCATTATGTTGTAGATAGCATTTTATACAGCCAGGCTATCATTCAAATTGCTGATCCTCCTGCCTTTACCTCCCAAACACGTGCCATCACAGCTGGCTACATTATTGATTGGCGATGTTTTTAGGTCTTTATTGTGACACTGTACCATCAGACATGTGCTATACATGTGCCCCATATACGGCTCTAGAGAAAGATGGAGGAAGATATTCTACCTGTGAGAGATGACATTGATTCTTCATTTTCATTTTTTCTTTTTTTCCTCCTTTTGGCCAAACAGTTTTATCTTGGAGATAATTAAGATAAAATGCCTCTGACAAATGAAATCAGTATAGAGTCCTGTTTCTTGGCAGCTTTTGTGGACATAGCTAAGGTTTTCAGAAGCCTTTAAAAACCATGGCAACAAATGCCTCTGAAGGGTAATCAAAGGCTCCAAATGGTTTTAATCACTGGTGTTTTTTATGCTACCACTTGGAGCATTCTTCTTTACCTTTTTGTTCATCTGATTGAAATTAAATTTCCAATTTCCCTACTAAGTGGTTCTCTTCTGGTCATGGCGTTGGCTATTTCCATTAAAGTAGTAGTTTGTGCCCATGTATAGTGGCTAAGCTCATCAACAATCCATTAGAAAGCCCCATTTATGAGTGGCAATAATTTTCCACAAAAATTATAGACAGGCTTTAATGGGCACATATTCAAAGGGCATTAACTGGCCCTCAAAATTATTGCCTACATTGTCCTTACAAGCCTTCCGGTGATGGTCTCTAGCTTTAACCCTCCCTAAATTCCCCTTTCTTTGTAGAAAACTACTGTTGACACCTTTAGACCCTTTCAAAATGAAAGGCCTGTTCTCTGACACCCACTCATTCAGAGAAAAGCATATTCTGAAAAACAGGCAGACCACTTCTGGGCCATATCCTACGCTATTGCAGTACCAAACCTGCAGACTAAACTGATATGTACTTGCCTCAAATTTTTCTTTTGAGGGAAAAATATCATACACAAGAAAGTTGTCTTTCATAACCTGTGGTCCACTCTGTAGAACTTGTTTCTTCTTCCATGTTAAACCTGGGACGTGCATGAGTTAGCGAGCAGAGGATGCTCATTGCTGGAGGAAAGGCAAACACAGCGAGAAGAAAGACGGTTTCCCCCACATGTCCACCTTCCCGTAGAGAAAATAATCAGGTTTTGTTTTCAATTGCTAAGAAATAAAGAAACAGAAAACACAATTTAATTATTAAATTACAACTGCTCCTTGTAAAAGGCACTTATTTTCTCTATTTGCTTTGAGGAATAAATGGATTTTAAATTTATCCAAATGACCATTATCCTTGCCTGATGCGCTCAGCAGTTTCAAATCATATAAGAGGAGGTAAAGAGTGAACCAGATGGAATAAAATCAATTATTTAAGAATATATAGATGAGTGATTGGGTTACATGAAAAAATATGATCTGTGTGGTTGAAATGTAAATGTGGTCATCTAAAATGTGGCTAGACTTCTTTATATACTTCACTAAGTGATGTACAAAATATTCTCCTTATATGCCATAGAAGAAAAATTATAGTTTGTAAGGTGATTGAAATTCATAATTATTTGCTCCTTTGACACCTTGGAGTCAGCAATAAAGTAACGCATTTGAAAATGATTCTGCTTTGCTACTCCTATCTGCCAACGCTATGTGGGGCAGTGAAATCCCCTTGGAGCTGGTTCTACTCTGATTTACAGCACACACATCCCTGTGCTCTCTGAGTGGCTGCAGACCAGCCTCACCCCCACTGTCTCCTTTCTACTTCCTACTCCCTGCTTAGCATATACACCTGTGAGCACCTCCCTGCTCATGGTCCTCACACCGTCTTTCCCAGAAGAGACTAACTTGTTGAGCTAAAGAATCTATGCCTTTCTATTGTTTTCATGCAGCAGATATTTATTAAATGGCATTTCATAAAAGCACCACCAGAAATCCAAAAAGATGCAGTATCCACAACCTAATGAAGAATTCAGCTGGTCACGGATGGAGGACTACGCAAGACTTAAACATAGCGCTAGAAGAAATGGCCCGAGGCCTTGGAAATGGAGAGGGGGTTCTTATGGAAGAGAGGTTAGGAGCTCAGAGTTGGGAATGAGAACACTGTTCTAGGATAGAGAGTCGATGTTTTGAAAGAGATAGTGTCTCAACTGGTATCTGTCAAAGCACGTCAGAAACATCTATTTCATTGTAAATTTCCTGCAACTTGTTAGTCATTGCTTTCTCAACCCTGCATGGTCTGTGTAGGGCAGCATTAGATAGCATTTTAGAATAATGCATGCTTCAAAACTACTCCGCACATAATTGAACATAATGCAGCCATGCCTTTTTTCATTGTCATGAGCAAGAAGTCTCTGATGTGTCCAGAGGCTGAGAGATTATTTTCTTTCCAAGATGTGTGTGCAGTGTACCATTTCAACATTTGAAGTTTAACATAGGAATGACATTAATAAAACAGTAAGATACTTGTGTAGCAATATGTCCTGTAATGATAGAAATAAAAGTGCTATGCTTTATTATAATCTAGAAAAACAAGTGGTTCTTAGTAAAGATTTATTTAGGTGATTATAACTTAGAGTCTGGTTTTTATGTTTATGATAGTCCTGATTGTTTCATTAGTTTTAATTCTGTATTTATGAAGGGTGCTTAAGGATTTATTGCTATTATTATTATTATTACTATTATTTGGGTTTTTTTGAGACCGGGTTTCTCTGTAGTTTTGGAGCCTGTCCTGGAACTAGCTCTTGTAGACCAGGCTGGCCTTGAACTCACAGAGATCCACCTGCCTTTGCCTCCCGAGTGCTCGCATTAAAGGTGTTTGCCACTACTACCCGACTTGTTTTATTACCTTTAAATTATATGTGTGTGTGTGTATTTGTGTGTGTGTGTGCACACGCGTGCACACACACGCACATGCACATGTGAGTACAGATGCCCACAGAAGTCACAAAATGACACTGGAGCTCCTGGAGCCGGAGTGATTCTGAGCCACCCTATGTGAGTACTGGGACACAAACTTGGATTCTTTGCAATAGCAGTACATGCTCTTTAGCTCGGAGCCATCTCTCCCCAACGATGTTTTGAACATTTGACAGAGGCTTTATTCCAAGAGTTGATGTTAGGCTTCTGTACAACATGGACCACATGGTAAATTTAGATACCCCATTTAATTCATAAAATATGGCAGTAATAACTGGTTTCAAAGAATGTAGAAAATTTGATAAGTTCTCATCAATTCTATTACAGTGTTTGAAAGATTTCTGTTCTTTCTCTCCATGTTCTTTCAAACCCTTTTCCCTCAATGCTGGTTCTTCTAATGAAATGCTGTACACACAGGAGACAGGAGAAATATGTGAATCCAGATCTGACAATGGGCTCCTTTGAATGTGTCCTGTGTTGATTGCGAACTTCCCGACCATAAATCCCTGAGAGAAACTGAGAGAGTGAGATGTATGTTAGAACAATTTTGGGGACGAGGTGCCCTTCTCCTTTTTACTAGTTTCATCCTCATATCTCCTTATTGATCAAGTAAGGACATCATAGTCACATGCTTTGATTTGGATTCCATTTTTCTGAGAAGTAGAAGTACTGTCAAGTGTTCTACATGACAGCTATTGCTTATAAAATGCTTTATAGGTGACTGTTTTTTCTGAACAGAATGTAAGAGAAAGGATTTGTATCAAATATTTTTATTTTTGATAAACACACCTCCATTTATGTGTATGTGTACATATGAGTATGTATATTGATATATATGTAAGTATATGTATTTATATATGTATATTTTCTTTCTGTCTAACATCTATCATCTATCTAACCATTTATCCATCTATCTATATCTATCTATCTATCATCTGCTATTATCATTATATATGTGCATAAGTATTATCTATCTATCTATACATTATCTATCTATCTGTCTGTCTATGTATCATCAATCATCTGTCTATCTATCTGTCTGTCTGACTGTCTATCTATCTATCCATCCATCCATCATCTATATGTCATTTATGTAGGTACCTATCCTGTATCCTCCCTCCCACCTCCCACCTATTTACCTAAGTTTTTGGAATTGTGTTCTTTGACATATATCTAGCAACTATCCATAAATTACAGGATCATGGATACCTTTAATTTTTATTCATCTGTATTGTTATCTTCTCAGTAAGCACCTTTTCCTTGTATAATAAAGCATCATGTACAAATGTGTGCTGCAGCTCATCAGGGGATTCAACAGCAGCATATTGAGGGCTCTTCGCTCACCTCCTATCTCACATATCTATGTTCTTACATTAAAAGTATCTTTATTTTGTTTGCAAGGTACCAAGTTTGCACTAAAGTGCAACTTTCATTTCATTGGTTGAGAGGCTGTGTGAACTGTGTTGAGTAGACATTGGGTGGTTGGTCCCAGGAGACTACTGTTGCTCTGGGTTATTGATAAATCATAGTAGAGGAGGTGAAGGACTTTATGTTAATAAATCCACCAGAAATCTCAGTGGTTAAAGCTGAAGTACTGGCTGGCCAGGCGAATCATTTTAGTTCATCACCTCCATTGACTCTAATTCTGCACCCTGATTGGGAAGGAAGAGCTTGCTTCCTGGGAGGGAGCTGGGTTGTTATCAGTATGACTTTGGTCACATACCTGCTTGCTCTGAGGCCTGCACATATCAGAAAGAGTGTTGCGTGCATGGACTAGATACATGTGCTCATTGGCCCAGAGATAATACACGATCCCCACCTCCGCTGCTTACCCTTCACTATGACTCCACATATCAATGTCACTGTAGTAGATGGTTTTGTGTCAACTTGACCCAAGCTAGAGTGGTGAGAGAGGAAGGAGCCTCAGTTGAGGGAATGCCTCCATGAGATTAGCTGGAAAGCATTTTCTCAATTAGTGATCAATGGGAGAGGGCTCAGTCCATGGTGGCTGATGTCATCCCTGGGCTGGTGGCCCTGGGTTCTGTAACAAAGCAGGCTGAGAAAGCCAGGAGAAGCAAGCCAGTAGGCAGCACCCCCCCCCCATGGCCTCCACATCAGCTCCTGCTAGGTTCTGTTCCTACTTGAGTTCCCATTCTGACTTCCTCCAGTGATGGACTATGATCTGGAAGTGTAAGCCAAATAAACCCTTTCCACCCCAACTTGTTTTTTGGTCATGGTGTTTCATCACAGCAATAGAAACCCTAACTAAGGCAGTCACCAAAGCAACTTATGAATGAACTGTGGTAACTCATTCTACTCTCAGTTCTTTGTTTGGGAATAATATGACTTTTGTTGTAAAAGCAGTTGGATAAAGGGCATGAAACTTACCTTGAAGTATCTGAACAACTAGAAAGAAACGAACTATGTATATTGACTTAAATAAGCCAGTGTTATGTCAAACTTTTGTATCCTCCTCCTCCTCTTCTTTTTCCTTCTCCTCTTCCTCTTCTCCTCTTCTTCCTCCGTTGTCTCCATCTCCACTGAAAGTAAATCTAAGTAAATTTAAGGTGCCCTTGGGTCAGAAACTTTCCTTTTAGCTGGACTTCTGGGATCACATCTAAAGCTGCAGGGAATCTGAACGCAGCACTGGTGACTCCTGGTTATTCCAAGGTACCGTCAGTGGTATGCCTGGAGATATGAGGGGCACCCTTTTTATTGCTAATGTGCCTTTAAAATGGGCTGCCTTTCTCTTTCCTAAGAGCAGAAAGGAAGTATTCTGTTGCATTAACACAAGTTTTGGGAGTATCTTTGTAATTTTCTTTTTAGAGATACTAAATTTTCCTACACGATTCCCATGATGCTAGTTTTACTTAAGTTAATTGTGGTTTCCGAGGCCATGCAGGCTATGTTAAGTGCCTTTCATTTTCAGACGCCTTTCAAAGGAAATCTTTAAAAATAATAATCGCGGTAGTGACTGGACTAGTGAGTTCCTTTGCTCTTGTGCTTCGCCTCTTGTGAAATATGTGGGAGAAAAAAAAAGAAACTGAGATAAACAAGGTGAGTGGAACAGAAAACTGGATGGGTCGGGAGGTCAGAATAGGGTCACAGATCCTCACCTTGAAGAAATAAACTCGGCTTTTCTTAAGGAGGGACACAGTGGCTAAGAGACAGAAGTAACAGCAGATTTCCAGTGGACATGGGTTTAATGACATGCTGGAGACGTTTCTGGAGTATTGAGTCAGTTAACTAATTTCAACAATGATACATTTAAGGATAGCTCAGCGGGTATGGACTTGCTGCAAACCTGACAATTTGAGTTTGATGGTAGAAGGAGAGAACCAACTCCTACAAATTGTCCTCTGACCTCCAAACATCTGCACACTCACACACACACACAATAGTTAAACACATATTCAAATGTTAATTGATTTGTTTGAATAGTGAGCTTTGGGGAGAAAGGGAACTGAGTCAGAAACACATTCTGGTTTTCTCTCTGCACTTCTTCATCCTTTCTGTCAGCGTTTGGGAATTCATCTGGGAAATATTAAGATGGACATCTTGATTCCAAAGGCTTCCTTTTACCTGCAAGGAGTTAAGCTTTGTATTTTTAAGTAGAAGACCCAGGTACACTTGGTCTGGTGCTGTATTATTTGTGACTTTGCCTGAGAGTGTACCTGAGTCAGAGAGTGCTGATTTACAGATTGTGGTGTGAAGCTATCTGAGTTCTTAGGAGAGTATTTGAAGCGAAAGGGGTAGGGATTAAAGACTGGATCACTTGCTTAGACATAACGGCTTAGCTTGATTTGTTTCTCCAGGACTTGGTGGAGATTTGTTTCTTCCTTCAAAATTGTCTTTGTTTCAGTTACCAGTTAAATCTAGTGAACAGCTGTAAAAAGGTCCATGGGTCAGGTAAGAGAAGCATTTTTGCCCAGTGGTGGCGCACGCCTTTAATCCTAGCGCTCAGGAGGCAGAGGCAGGTGGATCTCTGAGTCTAAGGCCAGCCTGGTCTGCAGAGTGAGTACCAAGACAGCCAAGGCTACATGGAGAAATCCTGTCTCAGAAAAAAAAAGGAGAGAGAGAAGTGTTCTTCTAAAACATTTTATAAAGAGTCATGTGTGTTAACTTTCTTCCCCTGCTTTTTGTAATTTTCGTGATTTATGATATACAAAATAGCACACATAGTCTTTGCTCTTAGTATATTTTTACATTTTATTTGAGATCCTATTTTGTCACAATTTATAAAATATAGTTAATAAAATTATAGTATGAGATTGCTTTATATATAAAAAATTATCATAGAAATATAGTTACCTTTATTATTAGAAAATAATTTCATGAATTAGTTAGGGGTTCTAGTTTCAAACCTCAACCGATACTTGCTTTGGTTGTTAGCAGTGGGGAAAGAATGGATGCCTATGGGAGACTCGGTGAGTGTCTTGGCTAAACTCAGACAGGCCTGGAACAGAGCAAGAGTTCACTCTCTAGGCTGATAGGGCCTTGGGGCTGGGCGGAATCTCATCCTTGCTTCTTTCTGTTTCTGCCAGTGTGGCCATTTCATATCTCCCCCTTGTCAGTCTTCATTGCCATAAGCCGGGAACCCGGACTGGCCACAGCTGTCAAACGTCATAGGCTATGACATTTTTCCAGCTAGCCAATACCAGTGAAGGACTCTGGTCTTTCTCTGGAAAGGGTCACATCTCTGGACCAACTGCACCTCTTAGGAGGTCGAGTGACACATGTAAGGTCACTTCTGGGGGAGAATGGTGAGTCAGTTGCTCTCCCCTTAGCAACTCTTTCTGAGGTCTGCGAAACCTCAAGTTTGTGAACTTCATTTCCTCAGATGTAAAGGTCATGAAGGTCCTATCCTTTCTGCTCAGAGGTCATTCCATCCTGCACAGCATTCTGAAGAACCATCACCATCTCTACTCCCACTTGGCTCCATCAAGTACTTGCTTTGAAACAACTAACAACTGTCGCCATTTTGTCTGGCTTTCTGTCTTCATCCCTGGCTCTTTTACAAACTGGATTCTTTTGAAAATAAAATTATATGTTTCAAGAATATATTCTGATATTTTGATATACATAAGTGTAATGAAATGGTTACCGCATTCAAGAATCTTCCATATCAGTTTTCTGTGCATGGTAAGAGCACCCAAAATGCACTTTCAGCATTTCCAGGGCTCAACCCTGTGTTGCCGACTACCCACTGTGTGATCTACAGGGTCACTCCCCCATAGAAAGGTAACGCAGTACTTCCCCGTCAATCTCCCCACTGACCTGTCTTCCTCCTGGCCATCAAAATTGTATTTGGAGTTAGAATATTATTAATGCTTTTAAAAAAGGAGAGCCTGTCATTGTAATAGTGTGAGTAAACCTTGAGGCCATTGTCCTAAGTGACAGAAGAACAATGCCCTTCGCTTCTTACAAACAGCACCTGAAAACCAGCTGCTGAAGCTCAAAGACATGTTTTTGAAAATTTTAATTGCATTTATTTATTGACTTTCTTATATGTGTGTGTGAGTGAGTGTGCATGGGCATGCATGACGTGGCCTGCCTACAGATTCAAAGAACAACTTGTATGAGTTAGCGACATCCTGGGGATCGAACACGGATCTTTAGCTATGGAGCGAGCACTGCCGTGCCGTGCTGCCAGCCATAGATGAGAGCATTTAAGAACTTGGATGTCCACTTCTGCCCTGTGGCTTTTGTCTGAAGATTATCGCGTTTAATCAGAGACAGAGAGACATGCTTTTGAGACTGTTTAGATGTCAAGGACATGGTTGCTTTCTGATATTTAATTCTTAGAAAACATCACAACTGTGTTTTGTTTTTTTGCAGGCTTTTGTTAGCTTTTCCTTCTTAAAATACCCTTTAATAACAATGAAAGCATCTAACTTACATAGAGAATTAGGAGCCAGTAATTTTGAAATGTAAATTTCTTTGATGACCTTATTGTTGAAATATACTCTGTCTTGTGGCAGGGAGGGTTCTTTTGGCTTGCCATGTTTTCCCTAAGAAAACTATACATGCAACCTCCTCTTTCCATAGAGTGGGTTCTGACTCTATTGTGGACTTAACATTTTTAGTAAATTTTAAAAAAATGAAGGAAATTCAAACCCCAATAACTTTTATAAGGGCTTCTTCAGAATAGAGTTTGGAGTTGCATCAGAGCATTAATTAGTGGAAGGGCAGAGATTGGAAAGGAGTAATCACACCACATTTAACATGTCTTGAGATATAGTCTGCTAAATACAATTTCATACTTCTTCACTGGGCTCATGTCAGCAATGCGGAAAGTTTAGGGAGCAGGGATTAAGCAGAGGAGGCTTTTTTTCTGCCTTGCATTCGGGCTCAGTTGTTTTGAGGTTCTTCTGGCCACAGATGGCCGTTGTCTTTTCACTTCTGTTTATAAAAGCAGTTTGAATGTAATTGCACCTTCCCATATACCCCTTCTTCCCTCGAACTATTTTCATGTCCCCCTAACACCTTCCATGTCTTTTTTCTTTGCTTTTTATTCTCTCTCTCTCTCTCTCTCTCTCTCTCTCTCTCTCTCTCTCTGGCACATACACACATATACACAATGGAATAAATATATAAATACAACCTGATGATCCATTTAAAGTAACTTATGTACATATGATTTCAGGGTTGACCGTTTGGTACTGGATGACCAACGAGGGCCTCATCTTTGGGAAGGCTAATTTACCCTCTGTCAGCAGTCATTAGTTGTCTGAAGGGGTTTTTGTTTGTTTCTTTGTTTTTTGATTTTTGGCTATGGATGGGGACCCATGATGTTTTTTCTCTTCCTCATTAGCATGTCTCCTGCTATTTTTTCAGGTCTCATTTAGACAGCCATATTAGTAAGGCATCATGAGTGTAGCTTGCCTGTTATCTCTGGGAGACACAGTATTACAGAAGGTCTCCTGGTCCTCTGGATCTTACAATCTTTTGGCCTTATCTTCCTTGAGGTTTCATGAGTCCCAGGTACAGGAGTTGTATTGTAGATGTATTAATTAAAGTTTGGTACCCCATGATCAGTTGATATATGCATTTTCACCAGTTATGGATTTCTGTAACACTCTCCATTTTCTGCCAAGAGAGGGCTCCTTAGTGAGGGACGAGAGCAACACTCGCCTGGAAATGTAAGGGTCAGTTTGAGACTGTAGTTAGGAATGATGCTGCTCTAATAAAGTGTTATCTATGATCTCACTAGCTCTGGATAGTTGAGAAATGACATTGCTCTCCCAGTGGTGGGATGAAGGTCATCTGAGAGGATGTTCTCAGGAAGAAGTGTGTCTTCATTGTCTCGGGTGGTCTGGGTGTCTAGGAAGGCATGTTTCCATGATACTTCTGTTTTTGCTGGATGCCCATCAGGTGTTTACTTTGCTCTTTGCCAGGCTACATGGCAACTGTAACATACATATAGCAATTGTCCCCAGCCTTGAGGACTAGGAAATAGGAATAATCATGCTCCCTAGGATGAAATTTGCCATGCAAAACACTACATGCTTCTTTGTGCATCCTGTAACTGTTCAGTGGCCAAAGAGGAACAAAAACTTTGTACTCGTTGACTACATTTGTTATTTCTTCTTTACTCTTGAAATTATATGTGGAATTGAAACATTATTTATTAAAGAGGTCTTGTCATTTGCAAGAATGTGGGGATATCTTAAGGCCGTTGTGCTAAGTGTCAGAGAAAGAAAAATGGCTACCATGGGAACTAGCATTGTCTGATTCCCATTAGTTAGAAGAAATTGTTGGGGTTGATAAACTCAGTTAGCTAATATTTCTTCTATCTCTCTCTCTTCTTTCTTTCTGTCTTTTTTTGGGGGGGTGGGTGCAGAGTTTCTTTGTGTAGTCCTGGCTGCCCTGGAACTCTGTAAACTAGGCTGGTCTCAAACTCACAGAGATCTACCTATCTTTTCCTCCTGAGAGCTAGAATTAAAGGCATGCACCACCACCACCCCTCAATTAGCTGATATTTCTAAGAATGATGGACTAGTTATTTATTTCCTTATTGTTGAAGAGAACTGAGTTGAATTACAAAAGAACAGCCATGTCTGAACTCATGCTACAGATGTGCTGGGGAAGCCCCTGTTTGTGGAATCTTAAATGCCTCACTGGGACATGAGCTTGCCCTTGACTCTGAGGGACCAGGACACTCGGCAGAACCCTGCTCAAAGTCCCTGCGTATTTATCCTGTCTGTCAGAATGCAAGGACATTTTCTGTTCCTTGCCTCTCAAGATGGTAACACTTTGAAATTCTTTCTACCACTTCTGGATATTAACGTTTAGTCTTTAAAGGAGCTGAAGTGGTAAGAAAGCTTGGAGAACTTTCTGGAAGCATGCAGTATGAAGGAGAAAGGCCAGGATGTTAGAGGAATGCCATGTGCCTTTGAATTAGTTACCCCAATCGTTACACTGTCCTCTTTGTTTTATCCTTACCTATTAGCCCATCTTTTTCTTTCTCTTTCACCCACAGCCCCCCACAAATCCTGGAATCCAAGGTCTTGGGGCTAGGCACCATGTCCTTGGGCTGATCAGAGCCCTATGCTGGACATCACAAGGGCAGGAGGGGCGATTTCAGAAGGTCCTATTGTGGGCTGCGTAACAGCATTAACGTGTGTACGGAACTAGGAGAAGCATTGCCGAATGAGACTCATTGTCTCTGGGGTTCTGTGGTGAGGTGCTGGTCGCTGATTCCATCATGCTCGCCTTTCCCACAGCTGTTGGCTTGACTCTGTGCCAGGTCGCTTGAACAACTGTGGCTTTGCAGGTGGACTGCCGAGACTGGACACAATGGCATCGTGTCAACATTTGCAGTAGACTGGGGTCTTGTGAGGACAGAGAGAAGGCCTTCTGACTTCACTTTCATGTAGAAAAGGAAACTTTTCAGGGCTGTTGTCTTTCCTAGAATTCCTTCTTTAAAAACATCTGTTGGGAATACAGTTGGATATTAGTAATACTTTCTTGTTCAGATAAAAAATAAAAGCCAAATGCCATTTTGAGGTGGGTGTTGTCTCTAATAAGATTAATTGGATAAGTCTAGTGTGAAAATAGAATTTGGGGTACATGATTAAGACACTCGGTGTCTTTTTGTTTTGTTTTGTTTTGATTTTTGTTCATGCCACTGCATACAGATGTGGTTGTGAAATAGTTCACATCAGGGCCCACTGAATGTCCTCACTGGACTTTTAGGAACGTGTTCACTGAGACAGCCAAATTTGATTTCATTTGGTTTGGCTCATTGCACTGGCTGTGAATCAGAGAGTAGTCATTTTAATATCGAAGTGGATTTATTTACAAACATTCTGCTGCAATTATCCTTTCAGAAGGAATAAAGTTGTTTGTTTAATTTCCTCAAAAATTTTGCTTTCTAGTTTTTCCTTTTATACATAGTTTGTGCTAGAATATGTTAAAGAGGTTTTCTAGAACAAAAAAAAGTACAAGCCCTGATCCACAGAGAGAGAACCGTGTATTAGGAATCAGTCTGGAGATGAGTGTATTGCTAATTCTGAAATGTTCTTAAAAGCTATAGTGATTTATTAAACTGTCCCATTATTATTGTAAGCAAAAATTTAATATTTAATAAATACTTAATATTTAATATTAAGTATTCTGAATCAGTATTGTGTTTCTTCTACTTAGCCAATCATGGCAGTATTCTACAAAAAAAAAACAAAGACTCACAGATTAGAAAGACCTGAATTTTAATGATGGTTCTACTATCTCCCGGCCAAGAGACCATGAGCAAGTTAGCTCCCTGGAGTTTCAGCTTCAGACTGTGTAGCTAGAGTAACCCTACTCGTTTGCGATACTGAGATGAAGCAAAGAGCTGAACTCACCAAGCACAGTGCCTAATTTATGAAAAGCACATGGCCCATGGTACTAGTCAGTCCTTGGCCACAGAGCCTGCCACATGTTAGCAAATCAGAACCAATACAGTCTTCCAGCTTTGATTCCTTTTTCTTCTTCCTTACATTGATGCTTATGACAGCTCCAAGTTCATTTTCTCAACCCCATCGCTAGGTATACACAACAAAATTTTACCACTTGAACCATTCAAACTATGCAGTTCGGTGCAATTAGGTCCATTTATGTTGTTTGAGCAGAACTTTTTCATTTCTTAAATTGAAACTGTGCCCTTTGAGTAATAACTCCCTCACTTTCTGATGAATCTCGATAGCCACTAGGCTGTTATCACTGTGTATCTTTTAGGTACATCATGTGCCCAGAGCCATTTTTAGCTTTTCTTGTCTGGCTTGTCTTACTTAGCATTATGCTTTCCCCATCCACACATGTAGTATATATTAGATTTTCGTTCTTTTAAAAGGCTAAATGGTAATTCTGTTGTATTTCTATGCCACCTTTTGTATGTTTATTTAAGTCAGTAGACCTTGAGTTGTTTCTGCTTTTTGGCTATTGTGAGTAATGTTGCTTTAAGTGTGGATACACCCATATCTGTTTGAATTCCTGCTTTCAATCACAGGCATGTATGGATGTTTGATGTTGGGGACAGAGCCTAGAAAAACTGTTTCCAGCTTCATCTCTGCTGCTGTAATAAAATGGTGACGCAAAGCAACTCGGGGAAGGAAAGGATTTATTTTGTCTAACAGGTTGCATCACTGAGAGAAGTCAGGGCAAGGACTCAGGCAGTGAGATGAAGTAGAAACCATGGAGGAATGCTGCTTGCTGACTTGCTGAATGGCCTGTGGTTAGCTAGCTTTCTCAGGACTCTTAGCACAGGGAATGATGCTTCCCACAGTGGGCTGGGCTTTCTTAGATCAGTTAACAATCCAGACAGTACCAGATAGATATATCCAAGGGCCAGTCTGATCTAGACAATCCCCCAACCTCTATCCCCTCCACTTATTTAATATTTTCCTGAAGGAGGAATTGCCAGGCATTTTACCTCCAATTTCATTTTGACTTGACTTTAGTATTTCTCTTACAACTATGGGCTGGACGGCTGGCTGATGTCTTTCTGAACTCTCTCTTAACGTATTTAGAATTGTTCTACACCTCCTAGTCCCACCCACCCTCTCGAGGTCAGATCCTCCCCGTTTACAGTAAGGACAGCTTTCAGGACATCCTGGAGCAACGCAGGAACCTTTCACTTCGTCCTCCTCTTCTTCCAGCCCCAGGTATTTAGAGAGCTGATGAAATCTTCTCATCTTCTGCTTCAAGTACCTTAGCACTAACAGATGGTTAGTACCTATTTTGATATGAATTTTTCTCGGTCATAATTGTGAATACTCCTAATCCTTCATTTGTTAGTGTCAGTCATTCCTACATTCCCATTTTCATTTAGAAGCCTTTTGAATTCTCCCAGCCCTATTCAATCCCTTGACAGTCTTCCATTTCTTCTATTGGTGGCCCCAAGAACCTGGTGTTCAGTTTTGCCTGGCTTCTCTCAGTGCATTCCCTTTCTTTGGTACTAGTGATTCTACAAAGATGAAACTCCACTTAATGGGCAATGGTCAGCTTGGGATTTTCCCATCTTCTTCCTGGTGTAAGACAGGGAATATGCCTGGTCCTCTGTAAATCATATCCAGAGACCTGACCTGTGCCTGCTACCCTCTAATGTAAGTTTCTTTTATCCCAATGTTCAATATCAATTTCTTTTTGACATACCTTGCATATTTTTAAATTAAAGGGCATGACATCAGCTTAGCTATGTCAATGCCCTGTTTCACTGTCTTCTGTACAGGGTCTCATAACACCCATTGGTCGGATAGTTGTTGAGAAGCCTACCATGACTGCCAGCAGGAACATAGATCATGTTCTTGAATAAAGAAATTCTTAGACAAGTTTAGCCTTCTGTTAATGACGGTTGCAGGGACAGATGAGTTCAGTCTCTCATGTGAGGGAGACTTTGATTCAAAATCCATCTATTGTGCTAAGTATATTTGAGCAGCTTTAAAACATTTTTCAGAAGCCTACAACTGTACACTGTTGATTAACATAACTCCTTTTTCATGTAGTCACTAGGGGGTTAAATAAAAAATTCACACGTGGCACAGCACTTGGTCCTTCATGTTCAGTATGGAAACAGTTGGTTTTCTTGGAGAGAATCATCCGATGAGCTCGTGAAAGCGTCCCTAGGCAGGAAGTGAGATAAAGAAGTTAAGGAGAGCATGCTCTTTCCAGGATGCTGCTGCCCATTTTGTGTAGCAGAGCCTTGACAATCTGCCCACACATTCTGCGGTCTTCTCAAATGCCACACCATCTCTTCACATGTTTCCCGTACCCTATTATCTGAAGAATAATGAAGATGATCTCTCTTACCCCCAATGGCTTGACTCTGTTGATTAAATTTGATGATGGTTGTGAACACCTTATCTATTGACTAGAAACTCTTCAGATGATAAATTTTGATTCTTTCTCAAGCCAGAAATATGGAATTTGACTCTGTTGTTCATGATGGGCAACAACAATGATAACCACTTCAGGTAACCACATGAGTGAAAGCCAGATTTTAGAGTGCTCTGTGTTATAAATCCAGGGTACTTAGTCTGATGTGTTAAGCACACTTTTGAGTTGTGATGTTTAATGTATGACATGCTTATTGGGATATAATGCTGCCATAAGTCATAGGATGTCTGTATAGCCTTTCACTAACAAATCAAAATATCAATTTTCTCTTGCTTCAATGTCTGCAGAATCGAAACAAATCTATTGTAAATCCACATAGGATTCAAAGCTGTATTTAACACTCTACAAATACATACTGATGCTTAAAGAAATACATCCAGATTTCATCTCTTTTTTGGCAATTTAAACTATGCAGGCACAACTCCTGGGTGCTTCAAGTTCTAATGAACTCTTGTCAGTTTTATAGAAAAATTTGGTAAGGGTCTCTAATAAAGAGAATGTGGAGGTAGCTGGAGTTCATAGGTGTTACCTAAATGAATGAATCATTGAGATATAAGAGAATAAAGTGATGAGAAGTAAATAACAATGACATGCTACTTGTGGGCCAAGAAGCACAAATACTGACTGCAAAAGCCCAGTGGCCTGAGTTCAATCCCACAGACCACAAGAATCCAGAGGAGGTGTCTGGCATCTGAAATCCCAGCACTTCTTTGGTGAGATGGGAGTCAGGGACAAAATTACTACCCAGAAGGTCATGGACCCGCTGGCCTGTAGGACACTTTGGGAAAGATCCTGCCTCAACAAGGTGGAAGGGGAGGATTAACTCTGGAAGTTGTCCTTTGACCTCCACATGTGCACTGTGGTGTGCACACATGTGTCATAACAAAGAAAATATTTTTAGAAGTATTATTGGGGCTCTCCGGTGAGACTTTTGGGCAAGACTGGCTATAGTTGGCTTTTACTTGATGTGTGGGTGTTACACATTTTAGATTTCACTTATCCTCAAGAATTCACTTTGATTTACATGACTTAAAGTGTGATGAGCCAGTGAGCTGAGGGCTCATTTGCGTTAGCAAGTATTAGGCACTTTTTGCTCATTTGGTTTGGAGTGCGTGTGGTAGTACTCTGAGAGCTGGATGAGAAATATCTTCTGTGGGCACAGATATTTGAACGTTTGAGTCCTAGTTGGTAGCATTATTTGGAGAAATGGCACAGTCTTGTTGGAGGAAATTTGTCGCTGGGGGAAGGTTTTAGGACTTATAGCCTTCGCCCACTTTCAGTGTGATTTCTGTTTCATGCTCCTGGTTGAAGCTGTGTGCTCCTCTGCTAGCTGTCAGCTGCCATGCCCCTCACCCCACTATTGTGACATTCCCAGTCTCTCTCTGGAATCATAATCCAAAATGAACCCTTTCTTCTCTGAGTTGCCTTTGGTCATGGTGGCTTATCACAGCAACAGAAAAGTGACCGACACAGCGATCATTTCCTTTATAGAGCCCAACCTGTCCCCTCCCATGACCTGGGTGCCCAAACCGTTTGGAGGCGAGACAATCAGAGCTTTATTGCTTGATTCCGCTAAAAGCTGTGTTCACCAAGCTCTGCTTTGGGCCTGAAGATGTGGTGGGCATAGTAGGGTGATGATCCAGGTGGGGTCTGTTGCCTGCTAAACCTGGGCCCACCTGCGAATTCAGACAAGCAATTAAAAGCTAGCACGGTGAGTGCGATTATGGGACTCGGTGAGTGCGATGATGGGACTCGGTGAGCTTGGCTGTGGAAGCCGAGTCACAGAGGAGCCTCTTCGTGAATGATGCACTTGAGACATGTGTAGGCCATGCTCCTCCATGGATGCTGATGTGTTGCTCTTGGTGAAGTAAGTAACCCTCACCCACATGCATGTAGGAGACCCCAATTAAGTGCAGAGGGTCGCAATAAAAGGACATAAAATAGGCAGACTTGGAAAGAAGAAGGGATTTGATGGTGGAAGAGGGTGAGAGAATATAATGTGCAAAGTTCATTGACTTTGATCAATGGACGTTATATATGAATGAAACTGTAGAGAAATTAATACATTTTATTATTTATTTTTTCTTTTTACAATTTTTTATTCATTTTACATGACAACCACAGTTCCCCCTCCCACGCCCCCTACCCCCTACCTCTTATCATCCCCCATCCACTCCTCATAGAGCGTAAGGCCTCCCATTGGGTGTCAACAAAGTCTGGCATATCAAATTGAGGCAGGACTAAGCCCTCCCACCCCTATCAAGGCTGAGCATGGTATCCCACCACAGGACATGGACTCCAAAAAGCCAGTTCATGCATCAGGGATAAATCCTGGTCCCACTGCCAGGGCCCCCACAAAAGGACCAAACCACACAACTGTCACCCACATTCAGAGGGACTATTTTGGTCCCATTCAGGCTCCCCAGATTTCAGTCCAGAGTCCGTGAGCTCTCACTAGCTCTGGTCAGCTGTCTCTGAGGGTTCCCCATCATGATTTTGATACCCCTTCCTCATATAATCCCTCCTCCCTCTCTTTGACTGGACTCCAGGAGCTTGGCCCAGTACTTGGCTGTGGATCTCTGCATTTGCTTCCATCAGTTACTGGGTGAAAGTTCTATGATGACAATTAGGGTAGGCATCAGTCTGATTACAGGAGGCCAGTTCAGGTACCTTCTCTTCTATTGCTAGGAGTCTTAGCTGGGGTCATCCTTGTGAATTCCTGGATTTTTCCCTAGCCACAGGTTTCTCACTAACCCCATACTGGTTCCCGCTATCAAGATCTTGCTTTCATTGCTCTCTTCTGTCCCTCCCCAACTCCCCCATCCTGTTCCCTCATGATCTTATCCTCCTTTCCCTCTCCTCCTCCCCCTACCCACCTTCAGTCTACCCAGAAGGTCTTATCTATTTCCCCTTCCTAGGATGATCCATGCACGACCCTTTTAGGGTCCTTCTTGTTACATAGCGTCTCTGGGACTGTGGGTTGTAGTCTGGTGTTCTTTTGCTTTACATCCAATATCCTCTTATGAGTGAGTACATACTGTGTTTGTCTTTCTGGGTCTGGTTACCTCACTTGGGATGATTTTTTTTTTCTAGCTTCATGCATGGAACAAAGTACATTTTTAAAATAAAAGAAAAAAACATTGTGAGTAACAGAGTCAAAGAGAAATGAAGAAGACACCCCAAGTCTACCCCTGTCTTCCATGTATACCCCCAAGATACCCCAAATCTACCCGTCTTCCACACCCCCCACACCTTCCCCCCTTCTCTTTCTCTCTCTCTTTTTCTCTCTCTCTCTCACACACACACATACACACTCATGTTTATTTTAAATAACTGGCTCTGCTTTGAAAAAAAAACAGTTGATTTGATCTCTCTCTTGGTGTCTCTGTGTGAAACTATGTGATGGGGGCGTAGTGGGAGGGTCAGTAAAGAAGGTGACGTCTGGTGAGTCTGTGTGTGCGGCTTCATGGTGGGTAGTTAGGAAGAGAGAGCCTGCAGACACATGAAGATGGTCACTCTCTTAGTTACTGTTCTGATGCTGTGACACCATACCAATAGAACTAGCTTAGCAGAGGAACGATTATTTTGTCTCACAGGTTCAAATGATTTTCATCCACTGTTGCAGAGCAAGCATGATGGCAGAAAGCCTCGATCTGAGGTGGTGGGAGTCTAAGGCAGGGCCTGTCCACTGGTGTCCAACAGAGAGAGAGAGAGAGAGGCACAGGCAGGTTTGGGTGGGGAACATTTGAGATTCAAACCACAGCAGTTGTTCAACTGGTAATGCCAGTTCCAAATGGTCTGTGAGTCAATTCTGGACAGACGGATGGATGCTGGGTGCACTGATGGCCTAAAGCCCCCAAGAAGAGATGTGGTTGCCAAAACGTCCTGAGGAGAAGGGAGACAAAGGAAGAGTTCAGGGTATTAGATTTCTCTCAAGCTACTGTTTGCTTTAATTAGGTCCTTGTTTATCTTTCTTTTGAGTGTCTGGATATGGAGCGTTGTTTATTTTCATAACTAACAAATGTAGGCTTTCAGAGCAATGATAATGAAAAGAAAACAGCTGCGGCGAGAGAATAAGTGAGAGAAGGAAAAAGTCAAGAGAAAGGAATCCTAGAGAAGCCGAAGGAAAAGCCCTCCTGTCGCAAAGCCCCGTGTTTCTTGGGGACCAGGTTTGCCTGGCAGTTCTTGGATGTAGGCCTCCTCTGTATCCTCTCCACACTTCCCACTGCCCAAGCTCTATATTCCTCTGAAGGATTTTTATTTAAGTTTTTTTTGTGTGTGATGATGATGGGACCCAAGTTTTTATATGTGCTAGGCAAGTGCTCGACCATGGAGGGACATCCCCAAGGCCTCGCTTTTTATTCTTGGTGAGAAAGAAAATAGTATTTAGTTTTCCAACCCTCCACCTGAATAGTACATTTTAGATGTATTGCTTTATAATCCTTCCAGTCTTATCATAGGGTCACCACTTCTTGTCTCTCTAGTTAAATTATTATATGTTTCACTCATATAATTGAGCTGGTTCTCAAAAATTGATTCTAGTTCAGTATAGTGTTCTCATAAATCATTTTTTTTTACAAGATTAAAGAGGGTTTCTAAAGGAGTTGGGGAAATACTTGCTTTGACATCAGGCAGTTACAGAGTTCTATCAGGGAGGGAGAGCCTTGTTGCTTTTTAATCTAATATTAGTTGAAAACTTAAAAATTGTCATCCCAGGTGTTTGCTTAGGGAAGGTAAGCTTAGATGAAGATAGCAAACATGTACTGCTTATTAAAATCTTTTGCTAGTCAGCTTATTGATTGGACATTAGCTTATTTTGAGAGCTGTCACAAAGTCCTTCACTGTGACCATAATACATAAGAATGAGGCCTCTGCTCTCATTCTTGTTAAGGGATGGAGTCAATTGCACAGATCTGGTACACTTTATATATTAGACATGTTCCTTCAAGAATTTCACCTGGTTTCAAGGAGATAGACATCCATAGTGGATAGCCAATCCAAATAGAGAAGCAGCCAGTTGGTTTCTGACTCACTTTAGGTCCTCCCCTCTTCTTCTGGCTTGCAAAATACCTGGCTATCAGAGAGAAAGTGAGTCAACATGGTATTTGGTTTAAGTAGCTATTAAATATTTCTTCTGTGGCTTAATAATGTGTATTTAATTATTTTGAACTAAAATATATCACTATATTCTTTGTAAACATCAGAGGAGGTAAAACATGAAAATTTTCCTTAGGGCGTCAGAATAATGAACCATTTGCTTACAGTCTGTTAACTCTTTGTCCAGATCAGCTTTGTTCCCCATTCTATGCCTTCCTCAATTTCTCCCTGTTAATAAAGACAATGTGCTTGGGCACAGTGGTACATACCTTGACTCCAGGCAGATCTTTGTGAGTTCAAGGCCAGGCTGGACTACATAGTGGTACTCGCTTTCTCTATATTTTTTTTAAATCACTGTGCCTGTATTTTTTGAGGCAGTGTGAAGTCTTTTGCTAGAGTTGCAAATTTATAGCCCTGCTCACTGTCTTCACTGGTCTCTCTTATGCAATAGAAGAATGAAGGTGTTAGTTGGTCTGAGGCCTATTTACATGGTAGTTTTTATAAACTATATCTGAAGATGGAGTCATATTTCTTTTCAAATCTCCACCTCATCCTGTTCTAGTTGGGTCTGGTTCTTATGTTGCCAAAGGGGCAAAGAGCCTGTGTTCAAGTATTTCAGTAGTTTGTATCTTGCCCTTAATGAACAGGGGATTAGAGGCCTGTTTGATGTCTCTTAATTACTATGTGCATTATATTTCGCTTTGAGAATGTAAAACATGTCATACCCTTAGTCCTTAGTCTAAATTCAATACTTTCCCCTACATAATGCTTGGCATTGTGTGCAGAATTCCCACGGGAGCAGCTAGTGAGAGGTAGCTTAGTGGCTTATGTTGAGCCACTCAAGAGAGGTAAGGAAAGGTGACCCAGAGTGGACATTTCTGAGGAGTCCAATTGGGTAAAAAGGGCACTGATGTAAGGTGGAAGTTAACAGGAAGGGACGGGCTTGCATATGCCCAGGCCAATGAGAAGCATCTGATGGAGAGAACCAATAGTCAAGAAAGGAAAGAAAGGAGATTTGTAATTGGATGACTTGATCAATCTGAGCACTGTCATTATCCCTTGACTTACACTGACTCATTTCTAAAGTCTTAGAATAATGGCTCAACAAGTATATAATTATTATTATATATATTGTATGTTATTATCTTTTCTAGCTTAGACAGGAGAGAACAGCCAGCATGTTACTTAGCATCCCCTAGCTAGCACTTGACTGACTAACTTTGACCCAGCCTACTACTCCGAGTTGAATTTAGATATTCTGCAATTCATCTGAATATCTGATAAGTTATATTCCTCATTTTCTCTTTGAATTTCTGAAAAGTTTGACTTACGACTGTTCTTCTGACATTATTGAGTAAGTGGCCTGAGACATCCCATCAAAACCCAGACCAAAACCAACCCCAAACCAAAACAAAGCTTATAGAGAGAAACCTTGCCTTGTGAATATATGTTGCTTATGACATTTTTCCTGCAGCACAAACAAAACCCACATCATATTGTCCGACACAGGTCATGTGCAGGGGAGAAGATTTGCCCAGACGACTCCTAAAACATTCGTCTGAGGCACAGATTAAGGATAACAGAGCTTTTGTTTGCAAGTAGGACAGAGAAGAAGGAAAGTTGGGTAGCAGCTCACCAAGGTCAAGCCATGGCTATGAAGCACACCTTCCAGAAGTTTCCATGTAGATTCTGACCTGCTAGGTTTCCTGAAATTATACTCATTTGTTCTTCCTGCTTTCATCAGGACATAATGACTACATGTGTCCAGCTACAAACCAGTGCACCATTGACAAGAACAGGAGGAAGAGTTGTCAGGCCTGCCGGCTGCGCAAGTGTTACGAAGTGGGCATGATGAAAGGTGGTAAGTGCATGTGCCTGAGGTGCTGATGCAGGGGGCTGGTTGCTGTAACCCCAGAGCTAGCTCTTTCCCATTTTAGCACTTTTCCTTTCTTTTTCTCTTTTTCTTGGGTTTGGGAAAAAAGGTTTTCAGGACGCATAGTATTTGTTTTTAATTGGAAGCAACTAGAACCAAGAATTCAACATACCACCTTGTGTTTTATATTTTCAAGGTAAACATTGCATTGGAAATCAAAGGTGTGTGGGAGGTACTAGGTGAAGGAGGGCTCCTCCGTGACTCACTCTGAGAAGGTGTTGATGTTACAGTTGATATAGCTAATGACAGAAAATGTTATTAGGTGATGAAATTTCCTCAATCGAGACTCCCCTAAGGGAGAGCAAGACAGCTGCTGGGTCTACTTCTATTGTTTTATGTTACTTAGGAAATCTGCATTTCAATCAAAAGGCATTAGAGGAGCTGAGTCAGCAGCCTCCCATGGCCTCTGTGTCTGGGGTGATGCTGGGGTGGTTCCTGCTGTATGACATTGCTTTATCTTGTGGCTGCTGGTGTGTGGGTGCACACGTACATCCCCTCCTGGCTCCTCGCGTGTTCAGTCTCCCAGCTTTCTTGGGTGTGGGACTCTGAAGTCCAGTCTTCTTTGGGGGATTATTAGGTAATCTTACATGAGAGATTCCTTTGAGTTCTTGAGTCGGGAATCTTACCGATGGATCATCGATTCTAATCTTGGGTAGCCTTCTCTGTAGTGACAGGGACAAGCAGGTATTGCAAGATGGAAGTCGAGTCCCAGATGCACTCAGATGTCTCCACAGTGACACAGGGGAAAAGAAGCCATGTGGGTTATCCTGGGGAAAGGCTTCTAGGAGCAGATGAGATAACAGAACAGGGCAGGTGCACATGGGCAAGTCAGAAGACAACTTCATTCAGATGTTGGTTTTCAGGTACCATCCACTTGTCTTTTTTTCTTTTCCTCCCTCCCTCCCTCCCTCCCTCCCTCCCTCCCTCCCTTCTTTCTTTCTTTCTTTCTTTCTTTCTTTCTTTCTTTCTTTCTTTCTTTCTTTCTTTCTTTCTTTCTTTCCTTATTTCTTTATTTCTTATCAAGACAGGGTCTCTCACTGACCTGGAACTGCTCACACAGGCTATACTAGCTGACCACTAAACCCAGGCCTCTGCCTGTCTCCATTTCACCACTGGTGGGCGTAGCATTAATAGTTACTTTATCTCACTGACTGGTGCACTCTTTTAATCCCAGCACACAGGAGGCAGAGGTAGGTAGATCTCTGTGAGTTCTAGGCCAGCCTGGTCCACAGAGTGAGCTCCGGGACAGCCATGGCTGTTACACAGAAAACCCTGTATCAGAAAACCAAAAAGGTACTTTGTCTCATTGCTGTGATAAAATACCTACCCAAAAGCAACTGAAGGGAGAAATGGTTGAATTTTTGCCTGGCTGCTTGAGGCTAGAGTCTGTCATAGCTTGGAAGTCATAGCATCATACACTTGAGATGGCTGGTCACAGCACAGCCACAGTCAGGAGGCAGAAAATGATGAATGTGTCCAATCAGCTCATTCATTTTTCTTTTTATGACGTCTAGGATCCTAGCCCATGGTATAGCGTTACCCCACAGTTATGGTGAGTCTCTCCATGTCCATTAACCCAGGTAGAAACTCCCTTACAGACACGCACGAAGATTTGTCTTCTTGGTCAGTCTAGACCTGTCAAACTGGGATTACAAACACTCATGTCCATACCCAGCTTTTCTCATGTGTGTCCTGTAGATCAAACTCATGTCCCAAGGCTTATCAGAGAAGGTCTTTGCCTACTGAACTATTTCCCCAACGCAGAGGAAGGTCAAATTTTAACTGATTAATACCAGGACAAAGAGGGAAGAGGGGGCAACCCAGGAGTGGCGGTCAAGGCAGGGCATGCTTGACTGCCACAGCTTACGATTGAGGATGCCTTTGTTCCGCGGTCACAATGAGACTTTGAACACAGCGTTTGGAATAGTCTCTTAGGAAAGAGTTGAAATGTTGAATTTATGCTTTGTGTGAGATATGACTACGTGTCTTAAATGCCTGAGAAAGCAACTGGAATTCAGAGGGTAATTAATTCTAAGAACCGAACAGTCACATTCAGAAGATGACACCTTGAATCACAAACGGATTCAATATTTAGGAATTCATCTTTCTTTGTACCGTTCGAAAATTAGTCAGGCTTAATTAAACTCACTGAAAGCTTCCTACGGTAGCTTGATAAGTGACAGGAATGTAACAGCTTCATGGAGAATGTTTCAGGTAGTAACGGCAGAGTCCAAGTTTCTCCTGCATGAACTGTAGGTAGCTTGAGCCAGGGATTCATTCTCTCTGAAAATTGAAAGAATTACCCCAAATATGTCCAGAGCACTTTGAAAAATGTGATGTCATTCATACCATGACGCCCTTCCTAAAAACAATTCTTTTTTAAAAATCCTAATCATTATGCAGATAGAGTCAGTTTGGCTGCATAAATCTAAACGATGCTCCCTTGTTTTCTGTCTAACAGAAATTCCGGTTAACAAAAACATAGTGGGATGCTTCTGTTTTCAAATAGAAATGCAGATTTGCCTGTGCTGGGCTAGTCTGTGCTGTAATGGAGACTGTTGGTTCATTTCCTGGCTGCCCAGACCCGAATAATCATATAGAAACTATATTAATTGCAACACTGTTTGGCCAGTGACTCTAGTGTATTTCTAGCTAGCTCTTATGTCATAAATGAACCCATTTCTATTAATCTGTATATTGTGGTGAGGCTGTGGCTTATTGGGTAAGGTTCTGGGCATATTTCTCCTTCTGCAGCTACATGGTGTCTCCTTGACTCCGCCTACTCTCTCTCTATATCTCTGTTCGGATTTCCCACCTGACTTTACTCTGCTAAGCCATTGGCCAAAACAGCCTTATTCATCAACCAGTAAGATCAACACATAGATAGGACAGCCCACATCACTGTGTCAGCACATACTTGGTTTTTCTTTCTTAAGATTTATTTATTTATTATGTATACAACAATCTTGCCTCCATGTATGCCTGCATGCCTGAAGAGGGTATCAGATCTCATTATAGATGGCTTGAGCCACCATGTGGTTTCTGGGACCTGAACTCAAAACCTCTGGAAGAGCAGCCAGTGTTCTTAACCTCTGAGCTGTCTCTCTAGTCCCATTAGCACATATTTGTTCACGTGCGTTTGTGACCAAAAAACATGTATGTCTGTATTAGTGTTCTAGGGCTACGATAACAAAATGCTATACATTGGATATTTTAAATGACAAAAATTATTGGAATCTGAAAGTCTAAGGTTCACATGCTAGAGAATTTGGTTTCTGGTATAGGTTTCTCTTCCAGGCTTGAGGTATCTTCGTATAACATTTCCTCTGGGTGTATGTTCACCTTTCTATTTTTTAGAAGGATACCAGTTCTATTGAGTTAGGGGCTTACCCTTCTAATTTCATTTAATATTTTTAAAAACAATTTTTATTGTTATTTTATGTGTGTGGGTACTTTGCTTGAATGTATGTCTGTGCACCACTTGCATGCCTGGTACCCTTGAAGCTCAGAAAAAGACATCTGATCACCTGGAATTGGAGCTACAAATAGTTGTGAGCCTCCATGCCATAGAACCTGGGTCCTCTGAAAGGGTAGTCAGTGCCCTTAACCTCTGAGTCATTATCTCTCTAATATTGACTTCGTTTAATCTTAATTATCTCCATAAAGGACCTGTTCCAAATATCACTTTGGATGCTGGAATTTCAATACACGAGTTTTCTTTCTGGGGGTAAAATTCACTACTTTTAGCGTGCTGTAAGAGAACACCACAGATCAGATGGCTTAATGAGAGAAATGAGCCTTGTCCTAGTACTGGAGGCTGGACGCTTATGGTCTATGTAGCAGCTCTGGTTTCTCCTGGTGCCTCTCTCCTTGGCTTGCAGCATGCCAATTTCCCGTGTCCTCACATGACCTTCCCTCTGCCCACACTCTCTTCCTCTTTTTGCAAGGACACCAGTTATTCCAGATTAGGGACTTATCCTTATGAGCTTGTTTAACAGCTCTGCAAATGCCCTGCTTTCGATCACAGATACGTTCTGCAGTCTTGGGGGTTGGGGCTTCAAAATACAAATTCTGCAGGCATACAATTCAATATTTAGCAGTGTCTTTTTTGGATCCCCAGTCAACTACTCAGGGTCTGTCTATACACGCTGAGAACTTATCTTCTTGACTGTTTCTATTTATATACATATGCTTTGAGATATGTTTTATCATAAAAACATAGCCTGTGACAACATCTCATGTTAATGACCCTTATAAAGTACCTTTTTGTAAAGCAATATGATTTATTGCACAGGATACCACACATGACCTCATGACACCATATGTATCAACCACTCTTGGGATAAAGACTTAATTTACAACTGGAAGTACCCTCATAGCTAACTACAAAATTTGTAGTTGTAAAAACACCTATGATTGAATAAACTTTTGCAACATTATCTAACAAGCTCATAACCATCCAGTTTCTTAGCCAGGCTAGATACCAATTGGGATATTGAATCTACATACATAGCAAGAAAGTGATTGGAGCTTAGAGTAGGACTTGATGCACTTACCAAAGACCCATTCTACAGATATAAGAGTGCATGATTTGGCTACCTGGGGAGATGACTTTCATTTGTTAGAATGCCTGCTGTCCCAGGTATCCCCCCATGATTAGATTTGTTCTGAGAACTGTGGTTCCAGAAGATGCAACGTTTAAGATGTGTAGTTGAAATGCCTTTCCACCTGAGTGCGTGTCTAGACCTCTCTGCCTTGGCTTCTCTTCCTTTTTTGTCACTTAAAGTCTATGGTTTAGGAAGGTCGACTAACATCTATTGTTTAGGAAGGTCTTCCCTGTTGCCTCAGGCTGGGTTAGATTCCAGTGTTCTCGCTGGCACAGCATAACTCTTCTGGGTGAGCCACTCACTATTATTAGAACTTCCCAGCGGCTGTATTGCTATATAGTTAACAAATTTCAGGCTGGCTGTTTAGAGTTCTTTCTTTGCCCTCTTTAGCCCTTAAAACAAGCCTCACAGCAGAGGTTTAAGAAATTTTTAATGAATGGACTCAGTCTGTTTAAATAATTATGTGTGTAGGACTCCTTACATGCAAGGCATTGTGGTTAAAGAGACAATAAATAAGACCCTAGTCTCTTGCAGCCCTGTCCTCACAATACAAAGAGAACATCTGCATGTAATAAAATCCAGAAGGCAGGTCGAGGCTCGGCTGTGTTAGAGGATGGATGGTTCAAATTACAAAACATCAGGATGGGAGTCAGGGCATCCAATAGTTGCTCCTGGATTTTATCCAACCCTGCAGATCACGCAGGGCATTTGATTTCCCGGTATCTACTACTTCTTGTGTGTTTGACAGTCTTGGTGGATGAAAAGGGGAAGGCTTCAGTCCGGAAACCCTGATTTAAACACTGGCTCCTCCTCAGGCTCGGTAGGCAGCTCTGCTTGAGTCACTTTTATGAGCCACGCTGTCTTCAGCTGCAAGATGAGATAAAATTTCTACTCCACCGGTTTGTCTTGAGGACCACAAATCACAACATATAAAAATACTTTACAGATCCAAAGTTCTACACAAGGTGAGTGAATCCATTGCCTCCTAAGCAGTTTATCATCAACTTGCTCCTTTAAAATTTTTTTTTCACTGGAGGCAGGAATTAACAGGTATATGTGTCTACTAGGTTAGCATATCTGATTCCTTTGGAGGGTCAAAATCTGGCATAGACATATATGCTTTAAAAAGACCTTTTGATGTCTATATTGTATACAGCTGCATGATAAATGAGCTTTGTGGTTTATCCTTTAATTTTGCCAAAGATTTACAGAGACTTGTCACAATAGCCCCAAAGACATGTTGATGCCAACGTCCTCATTTTGTGGATGAGGAAATCGCCACATGTTAACAGACAAGCAGAGTTTATTCACTAAGTATACCGGTTAGGTTTCATGGAATCTTGCAGTGAGATTTGAGATAGTAGAAGCAGTGAGCTAATCTGTAAATATTTCGATAACAGTGTTTTCACCCAAAATTCAAGAGCGTTCTAAAGTGATATATTTTTAAGAGTTAGTCTATTTTATTCATGCGGTGAGATCATGAGCTCTTATTAGAGTTGCCGAGTAATTGCTCTACAATGTTTATTATAATGTTTTCATATCTGGAGTATTCGGGGTAATAAGAGATTAAATATGGTCAAACCCCCCCACTATGTTAAAGAGGAAAGAAAAGTGTTTCTAAAAATGCTTAATTTTTATTTATGGAGTATATAATCATTATGACCTAAGTTTGCTCTTTTTGTTTCTTTTAAAACATGTTTCTTATTGTTGGGCTTTTCATATATACAGTGAAATATGGTCATATTGTACTTCATTCTTCCCTCCAACCTCCTTATCCCCACTGTGGCCATCTCAAGTTCATGGCTTTTTTGTTTGCTTGTTTTGAAAACCCACTCAGTACAGTTAATTTTGTCCATATATACACAGGTGTGGAACACGGAAACCTATCAGTGGTCACATCCCTAAAGAAAAAGAAAAAAAAAAAAACGCTTCTCCCTCTTCAGCTATCAAATGCCAGGACCTCCTGGGAGGGGTGGGGCTTGGAGATCATCTTCCCCATCTTGGCTGGCTTGACCACGTGTAGGTGCAGGTAGCTACCACAGCTGTGAGTTCATGATTACAATAGCCCTGTTCAGAAGAGAGCATTTCTCAGCATTCCTCCCATCTGTCTCTTATGTCCTTTCCGCCTCCTCTTTTGTTTATGGATTATTTGTATGATTGGTCAATGTGTCTGTTTGTATGCAATTACCATGCTTTTGTGATCATAGTTTACCTTTGGTGTATAATTTGAAATCAGTGTGTTACTCTAGCTTTGTTCCGTTTGTTCAAGATTGCTTTGGATATTTAGGACTTTTTGTTTACACGCGATTTTTAGGATTATTGTATTCTTTTGAACAATGTTCTTGACATTTTGATACAAATTAATTAAATCTATAAATCACTTCAGCTACTCTGGACATTTTAACAATATGGATTTTTCTAATCCATGAACATTGGCTATCTTTCAATTTGCCAGCATCTTCCTCAGTTTGCTCAATTGATACTTAGTTTTCAGTGTGTGGCTCTTTCACTTTTTGGATAAACACATTATCTTTTATAGCTATCCTACATAGATGGAGTTGTTTTCGTGGATACCCCATTGTTATTGCCTAGAAACAGGTCTGCATCTAAAAAGACAGGATCTCACTATGTAGACGAGGTTGGCCTGAAATTCATCAGCAGCTCAATTTAGTGGATTCTTGATCTTATTCTTGAACCACCCAAGTGCTGGGTTCACCAGGACATGTCAATGCACCCAACTTACAATTGGATTTTGGGGCTGTTGTATGATAATTTTGCATCCTAAGACCACACTCAATTTTCTTATTCTTTCTAACATTTTTGATATTGTATTTAGTGTTTTCTGTCTATAAAACAATGCAAAGTATAAATAGGGGTAATTTTCCTTCTTGTGCTTTTATTTATTTGCTATTTTACTTAGTTGCTCTAGTTAGGATTTCTAGCACTATGGTGAATAAAAGCAACAAGAATTAATATCCTTGCTTTGCTCTCAGTCTTAAATAAGGAATATTCAACTTTTCACTACTGAGTATATTTGTTATGGGTATATGATGTGTTCTGAGATACATTCCTTCACTATTAAATTTTTTGAGAGGTTTTTAATCAGAAAAGGAAACTAAACTTGGTTAAGGGCAGTTTTTGTATCTAGTGAAATGATTATGTTTTCCCTGTCACTGTAGTGTGTCACATTTATAGGTTTTTAGGAGTTTGAGGATTAGTCTCTGTTCTCTAATTATTTGAAGAGTTGGTAGAGAGCACCTTAAGTCCTGAACTTACATTTGATGGGGACCTTTCCCTACCCAGTCACTCTGCTTACTCATCAGTGACTCATCTTTCATGATTCAGTCTTGATGATTACATGTATCCAGGAATTTGTCAGTTTCTTCTCATTAGTCAGGTTTCCTGGTATGTTCTTATCAACTGTCTCCTTTGTACTGCTGTGTATTATTCATAATATTCCATCTTCTATTTAAAAATTTTATTTTTTCGGGTCTCCTGTCCTTTTTTTTTTCTTTTTTCTTTTTCTTTTTTTCTTTTTTTTTTTTCTTTTTTTGGTTTTTCGAGACAGGGTTTCTCTGTGGTTTTGGAGCCTGTCCTGGAACTAGCTCTGTAGACCAGGCTGGTCTCGAACTCACAGAGATCCGCCTGCCTCTGCCTCACGAGTGCTGCGATTAAAAGCATGCGCCACCACCGCCCGGCTTCCTGTCCTTCTTTACCTAGCTAATATTGTTTATCTTAAAAAAAAATAACTTTTAATTCTATTGATTTTTTGACTTTTTGTTAGTCTCTACTTCATTATTTTTGTTCTAGTCTTTATTGTCTCACTGTTTCTACTAATCTGGGGCTTCATTCTTTATTAGTTAGCTTTCTAAAGTGTAATGTTAAAGTGCTGTTTCAGAACTAACTTACTTTCCTTTTCTTTCCACCTTTCCCTCCCACTCTCTCTCTGTCCCTCCTGTCCATCCTTCTTTCTTTCTCTTTTGTTTTTAGTTTTGATACAGACATTTATTTGTTTTTCTAAATTTTGTTTATTTATTTTTAAAATAATCTTTTCTCATCTTACATACCAATCCCAGGTCCCATCCCCCCCTTTCTCCTGCTCTCCCCACCTTCCCCCACCCCAACCATTCCTCAGAGAGGGTGAGGCTTCCAATGGGGAATCAACCAAGTCTGGCACATCATTTTGAGGCAGGACCAGGGCCCACACCTCTATATCTAGGCTGAGCAAGGTATCCTTCCAAAGAGAATGTTCCCCAAAGTCAGTTCAAGCACTAAGGACAAATCCTGGTCCTCCTGCCAGTGTTCCCACAGACTGCCCAAGGCACATATGTCACCTGCATTCAGGGCATCTAGTTTGGTCCTATGCAGGTGCCCCCACGGTAAGCTCAGAGTCAGTGAGCTCCCCTTACCTCAGGTCAGCTGCTTTAGTGGGTGTCCCCATCATGGTCTTGACCCCTTTGCTCATATTATCTCTCCTCCCTCTCTTTGACTGGACTCCGGAAGCTTGGCCGAGTGCTTAGCAATTCAGACATTTATTGCTGCTATAAATATATCTCAGAATTGCTTTTAATTTGTACCCCATAACTTTTGGCATAATGTATTTCCTTTTTTTTTTTTTTGGTCTAATGACTCCTTCCCTGTTTAAAATTCTGACTCATTAAATATTTAGGAGTGTTTAATTTTCATGTTTTTGTTAATTTGCCAAAATCCCTACTGTCATTGATTATTATCTTTATGCTACTGAGGTTGGAAAGGTAATAGGTATGACTTCACTTTTGCTAAATTTGTTGAAACGTGTTTTGTGGCCTGGCAAGTCCCTCCTGTGTCGCTGCTGTTAAAAAGACATTACATATTTGTCTCGTTGGTACATTTTTGCTAGAATGCAACTCAAGCTTGAGCTTGCTTTACTGATTTCTCTGTCTGTTATATATCTCCACTGCTCAAAGTTGAATGTTAAAGTTTCTTTTGTACTATAGCTGTGCTTTTTTCGTACTAGTGGATGGTTGTTATGTATTTGAGTTCTTGGTTTATGGTTGTACATTTATTTGCAAATATTACATTATCTTGATGGATTGACCATTTGTTCATAATGAATAACTTTCTTTTCAGTTTTTGACTTAAAGTCCCATCTTATTTGAGGTAACTGCCCTTACATTCTTGTGGCTTGAGTTTTCATACAAGGTCTAGCCCTACTTTGCCAGTCCATCTCTGTGTCTTCTAGGTGCAGTGAATCTCTTGCAGGTAGCATATAGTTGAGTATTTGATTTTTGTTGTTAATTGTGCTTTTACCGAGAAAATTAATATTCCCAGATCATTGCATCTGAGAATTTTATTCATTTGCATTCTGAGAAGTAGAACTTACTAATGTTATTTTGCTGATTGGTTTTTGTTGATCCATTGTTATTTTTGCTTCTCTTGCTGTCTTCTTTTGTGATTAGATGATATTTCTCTAAAATAATATGCTGTAAATCTTTGCTTTTTTGTCTTCTGATACCCATCATAGGACTTTTGCTTTGTGATTACCATAAAGCATATTAAAAATTCTTGTAACTATAATTGACTTTTCTAAACACTAATGACATATTTTCCACTTATTTGATTTTCTTGTTTAGAGATTATTTTGATTTTAAAAAATGAAAAAAGGCTCTTCATTTAACTTTCAAGAATTTCCAGATATTGTTTCCTTCCCTAATTTTATTTTTACTTATGTTAATGCATGTGTTCCTGTGTATATGTATGACACATGTGTTGTGGGGGTGACCAGAGGGCATTTGGTTCCTGGAAGCTGGAGTGATAGACAGTTGTGAACTGTCTGATGTAGGACCAAGATTGAGTCCTCTGAAAGAGCAGTAAGTGCTTTTAACTCCCGAGACATCCTTCTAGCCCCATGAGCAAACAGCTGAATCTTACCGTCTCCATTAAAAGATATGTCTGCAGTGAGTCAAGGCTAAGTACGATTCTCTGGAAAGTTCTCTCTTGTCCTCGTTTGATCTTCCCTTTGTAAAATTAAGTAATGTCTTGTAGGATATAATTACTTTCTGTGAGTAGACTCTCATAAATGTCCATGTTTGGGAGCAGTAGTACGAATGAATTGCTACTTTTGAACTCTATAAACTGAAGACCTCAGGTAATTCCTTACTCTTCCTCTCTGCTTGAACAGCTGTCCCTAGGATAACGAATTGGCTTGAGAGTGGGAAAGAACTTAAGGACAATCTAGTTCACTTCATTGTTTGTCACTCCATTGTTCGCCTCCAGGTCACACAGCTAGTTAGCTGCTCAGCAAGAAGCCAGATTGACCCATTCGTGGATCAATGATTTTTTTTATTCATTGTACTGAATGGCCTAGCTGACCTGATCATGACACAGGTCATCATCAAAGATAGATGTGCGTATAATAAGATATTAATAGTCACAAACTGAAATTGTGCCTTACAAACAACTACTATAGATACAGGATACCACTTCTGCAACAAAAGCATTGGTTACTGAATTTGGCTTAGTTGAACAGAAGCAGTACTGTGTAGGTATATAGAAATTATGGTAGGCATTTTAAAAGTATTTAATAGTAATATGATTGAAAAAGAACTTTTACTCCTTTGGGCCAAAGGTCATCTTTTTGAATACGGGTCCTGACTGATGGTCGGTATGTACCTGGCTCTTCACTTATGGCCTACAGCCCTTTGGAATATTATTTCATTTTTCTTTACTATTATGAATTTGATGTGGTTTGTCTGTGTTCCAAGGCTCATGTGTTGGTGGATGGGCTTTCTGTGTGGAAAACCGAAGTGGAGCCTAGTAGGGAATGATGAAGTCCCTAGAGAACACTGCCCTCCGAAGGAATTAAACATGGCTTTTGGGGGCCTCCGGTTATTATTTTTTTCCTAAAAAGAAAAAAAAATTGTCTCTCCCTGCTCTCTGGCTTCCTGTCTTGCACTGTGGTTCCCCTTGTACATACTTATGATAGGTTGCTCTCCTCCAGGAGGCCATGGCCAGTGGCTAGCCAATAGGAACGTGTCTCTGTCTTTGACTTCCAGCTTCCAAAACTGTGGACTAAATACACCTATTTTTATGATTTCAAGACTTAAGTATTTTCTTATTACAATGAAAAATGAAACTAATGCCTAGTATTACTTCTTAAAAAATGAAGGGTACAGGGCTCAGTAGCCTCTAAAGTATCTCTCAAGTCTTAAATTTTATTTTATTTTTTTTGTCAGGCAGTGGTGGCACATACCTTTAATCCTAGCACCCAAGAGGCAGAGGCAGGAAGATCTCTGAGTACAAGGCTATTCTGGTCTATAGAGCAAGTTCCAGGACAGCCAAGGCTACACACACAAAAAAAACCCTGTCTAGAAAAACTCAAAATAAAATTTTTAAATGTTTTTATGATTTAAGTGAATATAGAAGCAACATAAAGATGATGTGAAGATAAATGATATCATCTATCTATCAATCATCTATCATCTATCTATCCATCTATCTATCTATCTATCTATCTATCTATCTATCTATCTATCTATCTATCTATCTATCTATCTGTCTGTCTCTATATAAATCTAAGGACACATTCAGCAATGATCATGCTGATATTTCCAGCTAAACTTAGCATAAATGGCAATTGAAAACACTTGCTGAAATGGACTCTGTTATTCTCTTGATTACTGTCTATGGGGTGTGGACATTTTCTGACTGACGTGCAGATGACTCTGACGCTATCCTTACTCCAGTCAGAATACAATGACCAGATGGCCGTGAAGTTGCCACAAATTATTTACCCACACTAAAAGCAAGAATTCTAGGGGAAAGTTTGTTTGGCAAGACTTTGAGAAGATAACTAAGTTATTTTTTACAAGACATGCAGTAGATTACAACTAAAACTGAGTCTTAAGATCCAGTGGAACTTTTTAGTTTCTGCCTTCTGGAAAGAGGAAGAAGTGTTAAATATAGGGATTGTCAAGAGGGCCCCAAATAACTACCATACAAACCAGTCCAAACACTTAAGGACCAGTTTATTAGAAACCACAGAAAACGTGAGGTAAGACACACAGAGGGAATGATTGATGAAGTGTGTGGTGGTGGAACCTGGAGGCAACCAACCATTGGTTTGGCTTATACTGAATGAGTGAGAAGAATGCAGAATTGCATTTAGTTTGTTTTATACATTTAAAAACACTATTCCTCAGACTAATAATTATTCCATTTATTTCACATTTAAATGTTGACAGTTTTCCTTAGATTGTTTTAGTGTATGGTAGGGATTGAACCCAGGGTTTCACATGTGTGAAACAAGGGCTCAGCCAGGGAGCTACATCTCAGCCTCTGTTTGAAAAATTTGCTGTGCCGATTCTAGCTTTCCATTCTAAACCCATTTACAGATGACCCCAGCGAGCGTCTGGGGATGAAAGTGCTGCGGAAGCAAGGAAATTGGAAATGTGGTCAAACTGCAAAGTTTTGGACAATAAAATAGTGGAAAGAGACCATGTAAAAAGGTGACCTTCGTTTCAACGTACCTAGGATTAGAATTTTCTGGTGTCTCAATTCACACCCTGGTATTGATTATGCTCCCAGTGACCAAGTGAGCTGCCCCTGGCTCACCTTTATTCTTTGTAGTCATCTTTTCTCTAATATTCTTGGTGACAGATTGCTCTAGTCAGTGTAAGTTCTAGCCTCTTAGCTTGTTTCATTTTCTTTGTAGACTCCAGTCTTGTAGAAATCATAGCTGTGCAGAAATACCAATGCCCTGTAAAGGCACACTGAGGGTCAACAGGAGTTGTTGTGTTTTGATAATTACAGATAAATATGTGGATATCAAGCAGTAGTATTTGTGTAAGGTATTGAACTTTATCCTCAATATGGATTGAAATGTGAATATCTTTGAACATGATACATAATGTCTTCAGATCTCACTTTTATTATTGTTCAAATATGAGCAACAATATGGTAATGATGGCTGGTTCAATGAGATTGTGGAAGGGAATGTAGAGCTCATGGAAAGCCTTCCCTACAAGTTGCTTACAGTAATGTGAAATACTCTTAAATTTTACATTTTGTATTGAATCTAATCTCCAAGTAAAAGGCAATTCCTGAATAGTATAATCCTAATTAAGTAAATATTATTAAACAATTAGTCTGTACTCGGAGTTGGGAAATCGATGACATAAAAGTAGGCAGATTTTCCTTAAGCATCTATAGTTTAGTTTCCTCCATCCTTGGCCTTCATTGTTTTCTACTTTCTGAATCACACCTAATATTTTCTTTCACATTCTCTCCCCCACTTTCCTAATAGAGCCTTTGCTGTAGTGCGCAGATCTGATTATCGGCTACAGAATATGTTCTCCTGTTTCATACAGAGCTTCAACCTGATGTTAGTTACTGTGCTTTACCTATTAGGAACACACTTACTTGTTTCCATTTCCCATCCCTGAACTGGCTTAGGATCCCCCAGAAATTACACCCCTCTCCTTCTGAGTTACTGGAGTCCTTTTGTCATGTGCTCTGCCTGAGGGTGGTGTGCGCTGTCTGATCCCGTGTGCTAGCTAACACAGGTACTGAGCTTCGCGTCCTGCCATCTGAGCACTGCAGGATGCATGGCTGTGTGAGCAGCCTGGGAGAGCAGCTCCTGACACTGCCTTCAGGTGCTAGGCTTCTACCCTAGCCTGACCTCACTTGCCCTCTGTTCTCTAATGCACCTCCATCCCTAATCTGTGGCATGCATTCATACGACTAATCGTTTTCTTTCATTACTCCAACTTAATTGTGGATAGACTTTGCTCTCAGCTAGTGGAAGGTGTGCCATCCTCTCTGCTCTGGCCTTCCCCGACTGTGGAGAGCCCAGCATCTGTTTATCAGGCTCTGGGTTCTTCATGGTCTCCCACGAGCTGCCTGCTTGGTTTCACCCTCCAAATAACTTCCTTTGCTGAGCACCACCTTGAATGGGATACGAACATCGCTTTCTATACACCAAATTGTGAGGCCAAGCTAACAGCTTGATGTTCGGAAGTATGTTTATTTATAAAAGAATATTTATATATCCTATAAATACAAATAGATTTTTATTTCCAGAGGCAACTCATTGCTGTATTCATAACACTGTTTGAATGTAATGGTGTTTGTTGTTGGTGGTGAATTTCACTGATAAAGAAAAAGCGTGGGGGAGGGCTGATTTACCGTAATCTGTAGCTAAAGAACAGAGAATCATTTTGTTGATAACAGAAATATGGCCAAAGGTGGCTTCCTCTCTCCCCTCCTTTGTCCCTTCCCATTCCCCCTTCTCTTTTCTCCTTTCCCCTGTCCACCCTCCTTCCCCTCCCTTTCCCACCCTTCCCCTGCAATCCCAGCACTGTGGGGTGTATACACAGGATACATTCCGAGGCCTGCTGGCTAGCCATTGTAGCTGAATTCCTGAACTTCAGCTTCAGTGAGAGACTATATGTTTTAAAAATAAGGTAAAAAGTGATTGAGGAAGATAGCTGATGTTAACCTCTGGCCCCTACATGCCTATGTGCACACATGCCTTGCAACACCCCTCCCCATACATATACACACAGAGAAACAAGTACACACACACACACGAGGGGGGGATGCCAAATACAGTACCTATCACAGTAAATAAAATAAACTACATTAAGTAAAAAGAAACCCAGACTTTTGGCACTAAAAAGAGCAATTCCCCAAATCAAGTCAAAGTGAGACTCACATATCATTGAGTTATTTGAATGGTAGACACCGATTGGAGAAATTCTGGATGTAACATTTTCCTGTTGAATTCCTGTTTTTATTTTGCCCTAGCTTATGCTTCTTTATGCTTATCATTTGGTCTCGGGGGTGGGGGATCCTAGAACTTGCAGATTGCACTATGCATGAGGAGCCTGAATAATGTTTTATAGGATAACAGTTTTATCATCAGTGTTTAGTTTCCTGTAAGCAGCTGGACTGTGCCATCCCCACTCTCCTGCCCCCACCCCTCTCTGTCGTCCTTTCCTCACATATGGCATCTTTTGTTTTCCTGTCCTTTTCATTTTGAGTCAGGGTCTAATTATGTGACTCGGGGCTGACTTCAAACTGGTGAACCTCGTGCCTCAGCCTCCTGGCTTCTGGGATTACAGGCAGGCATCACCACACCCACTTCTAAGTATGGTGCTAATACATTAACTGAAAGACTGAAAAATGTGTTAAGCATTTTCTTCTACAAGAATTGGTTTTGGAGCCTGGCGGTGGTGGCGCACGCCTTTAATCCCAGCACTCGGGAGGCAGAGGCAGGCGGATCTCTGTGAGTTCGAGGCCAGCCTGCTCTACAGAGGTAGTTGCAGGACAGGCTCCAAAGCTACAGAGAAACCCTGTCTCAAAAAAAACCAAAAAAAAAAAAAAAAAAAGAATTGGTTTTGGAATACTTTGTTCTATTTGGTCCAAGACTACTTACTATTCAACAGCCCTCCCCAAATTAAATGTTGAATCAAATGCCTGTGGGATTGATTTGCTTCACTTGGATGCTCTGTTTGCTTCCAAAGGTAGTCTAGTTTGGGGCTTTTAAATAGAGGTAATGGGTCCTAAATGCCTGAGTCTATCTGCATTGTGTTCTGCAGTTGAACCCACTGGGAAAATGTTGGTGTGAGCAACAAGACTAGGTGACTTCCTTGTCTCAAGTGTAAATAAAAGGATCAGAAGGCTGGGGAGATGGCTCAGCTGGTAACTACTTGCTTGTTTCCTAAGCATGAGACCCAAGTTTGATCCTCAGAACCTCTAAACTAGGTTCGGTGCGATGGCACAAGGTGTCAGTTCCAAATATACAAGACGGGAAGTGGAGACAGAAGATCCCTGGAGCTGTTGGTCAGCAGCCTGGCCCACTTGGTGAAGTGAGATACAGTGACAGACTGTATCTCAAAAAGGAGGAAAGCACCTGAGGAACAAACAGAACCTTTAGTTGTCCTCTGATGCTCCCACCCCCAACACACATGGTGAGTGGGGAGAGAATTTTCTGAAATGGGAAAAATAATTTTAAAAACAAACAAACAAACAACAACAAAGGCCAACAAGAAAGCAGCACAATCCCCAATAACATAAGCCTTTGAGTTATTAAGAATAACAAAAATTTAAATAAAATAAACTATCCAAGGGCACTTAAAGTATCCATGCAAAACAAGGCAGAGTGATCTGAAGGGAACCCAGGTACTGCCCAGGGATAGAGGTCACTGGAAGGGGTCTGGATGAAGAGCCATTTCTTTAAGAGCAGTGGTCAAGTGTCTGTGTCCTTACAATACTAGAAATAAAAATGACAGCAGATGTGGCATTCCATTAAGTATGCTAGCAAATAAATGTTTGTCATAAAATTTAGTTGAGACTACATAAAGAGGTGGTGGTAATTCAACTAGGCCTGCTCCACCTGACAGTCGGGGAAATAGAGTCAAGTTCTAGATGGCAGGGTCATAGAAGGAGATAAAACAAGCTGATAGTAATGCAGAGAGCCCTCCCATGACTCAGGACTGAATTTGGGGCCTAGTGCTCAGACACAGACTAGTAAAATCTAGTTTAGCATTAAATTAAAGAGAGGAAGCTTTGTGCCAAAAATATAGTACAAGTATTTTCTAAATGTTTCCTTCTGGATGTTTGGGTCAGAGATGGATTTCAGGAGCAGTAAGAAATCTTCAGAAGTAGTCCTGAGAGCTGGGTAGAGACCTGAGGCAAGGCCTTTCCTTTCAGAACAGAGTACTGTCTCAGGGCAGGAAAGCTAACTCGGTCTTCAACTTTTTGGGAAAACCTGAATTGGCTCTCACTGGTTTTGTGTACACATGCACATGTGCTCACACATGCATGCGGACACACAATCTCTCTCTCACACACAGAGACACAGTCACACACACACACACAGTGTCTCACACACACATAGAGTCACACACACACAGTCTCACAAACACACACAGTCACACACACATTCCCCCATATACTTACATGCACACACACATGAATACACACATGCACAGACACATACACACAATCACATACACTCCCACACATACACACAACACTTGCATGCACATATGCAGATGCACACACACACACACGTTCACAGACACATGTACACTCACATATACACTTACCTGCAAAGACAGTTGAAAATAGGTTAAAGATACAGATTAATTAACAAATTATCCATGCTTACAGTTGAGGAAGTATTAATCTAGAAATGCCATGTTTTCTAACTCTTGAGATGGGGACTATGGGATGTTTCAAAGCTGCAGACGAAGATGATGGGGGCACTGAGAGAAGAAGTCCAAACTGTGACCTCTGCAGCCCCCTTCAGAATGGCAGGTGCTTTACAGAACTTGGGAAGATTTTGAAAGTAAATGTCTTGTTAATGAGTGACTAGTTATGAAAAAAGAATCATGTTAGTTGTGAGTATCTTAAAGAAACAGTTAATGTTAGTTTAAACCTCCTTAGGGAAAGAACCACTTGAAATACTGAAGTTGAAAGGTAGAGAACATAATTATAATGTCTCAGCACGTGGGAGGCTGAGGCAGGAGGATTAGGTTTAAGGCCAGCCTGGTCCCTATAGCAAGACCCCATCTCAAGCAAAAAGAAACTAACCAAAATCAAATAAAAGCAAAATTCATAAAGCATTTTGATGGATTAATGAAATGAAGTCACTGAATGTTAAAAAAACCTCACCATTTAGTCTTTTTAATAGTATCATCTTACAGAAAAATTACTTTTAAAATTTGGACTTTATAATAATTTTTCTTCATATCAGTTTCAAAGATCCTTTCCATACCATACCATACCATACCATAAACTTATTCATCTGTATTCTGTATCATCAGTATTGAAGCTTGGTGTTTTTCAATTTCATTACTTGCTTCACCTAAAAGATAATCTTGCGTGTTGTGTGTCCATAGGGACATCCAGACCATCTGAGAGTTCAGGAACTAGCTCACCATTTCTCACTGACATGTGCAGTTACCTCAGTCACGATAGGAACAACACTGGCTCGAAGCTTTCTTTGCAGATTTTGTCGCTGACTTTGCCAAGCCCATGGTTTGGCATGAGTCTGTAATTGCTTTGATGACAGCCCTGCACAAGGGCTTTGTCCATGTTCAGATTTGCTTTGTCTACTTATGGCTACATTTGCTTTCAAATGAATTTTAAATTAACCACTAATGAAACTGCATTACATTTATAAATGAAGTTGATGAGGATTGACATCTTTCTCATATTTTGTCTTCATACCCACTAACATTTTGCAACTCCTTTTATGTTAGGTCTCTTTTTAAAAAATCAATTTCAATAAAGAAATTCAGATTTCTCCAAAAGGTCTTGAAGATTTAGGAACAATTATAGCTATCTCATTTTGTGATATTTAAAAGAGACAGCTTTTAAAAATTACATTATCTAATTATTTCAAATGTTTCATGTACTTTTAGAAATTTTGTAAATTTAGATTACATGACCTATTCATTTAACATTTTTCTATTCAGTTGGGTATAACTCAAAGATTATAAGACGGCTACATAAATATCTTAAAATAGAAATATTGTAGTTTATTTTTTGGACAATTGACTATTCACTAAGTTTCTAACTTTTAGAACATTGAACAAGCAGCCTTAACTTGGTTAAATCTTTGTCTACATTGTATTTACTTCTTGGATTTAGTTCTTTAACTTACTTTCTCTATTGAAAGATATATACATTTCCATCTCTAGCTATCTGTCTGTCTGTCTGTCTATCTGTCTATCACCTATCTATGCATCTATTACCTATCTATAATTTATCTATCTATCTATCTATCTATCTATCTATCTATCTATCAATCTATCTATCTATCTATCTATCATCTATCTGTCTTTCTATTTATCTATCTATCAATCTATCATCTATCTATCTATCCATTATCTCTCCATCCATCTCTAATTGTCAAAATTAAATCAATGGTGGTTGATTCAGGAATCATGGAACATTAAAATGCTCTGAGAACATTATGTTATGTTGTACAGAAATGTGTTGATTGACATGGACTATGTCACAAGTGAAGTTGACAGCACTTGAGCATGCAAGTTACAGGCCTATCTGAGCAAACGAGGGAAAGAATTATCCTGCAAGGACACACAACACAATGTGGGTAGCAGGTCACCTGGGTAAGGTGTGTTTTCAGGATTCTTTTCTTTTATTCTTTTCTGTATTTCATGTTTTTAACAATGGGTGTGGATTATCTAGGAATAAGAATGTAGCACATTGATATCCATATATACATTCAGTGTGCCATTTCTCCTATTTAAGCCTGAGAATTCTTCATTTTAACATCTAGCATAAAGAACTGTAAAATACAGACAGCAAAACCCAAATGGGCTAATGAATGGAGTAGATGGAATATAAGTGGTTAATAAGTACTTGAAAAACATGTTCAACAACCATTGTCACCAAGGAACTACAAATGAGAAAGTGCTTTGAGATTCTGTTCCACCTCAGTCTGTGTGACTCTCGGCTAGAAAACAAATGAGAGCAAATGCTGATGAGAATGTGGAACAAGAGGACCCCTTCTGTGTTGTGTGGGTATGGAAATCACTATGCAGAATCCTCAGCTAAAGCTAGAACTAACGCATGACCCAGCCGTGCCACTCCTGGATACGTCTTTGAAGGACTGTACATCAACAGACTCTGATGCTTACACACTGGTGCTTATAGTTGGATTTTTGATAATAGTCATCTTATGGAGCCAGACTAGATGCCCATCAACAAGTGGGTAAAGAAAACCTGGTACTCACTCACACAATGGAATTTTATGCAGCCATGAGGGAAAGGGAAACCATGGTATTTGCAGGCAAATGGATACAGTTAAAAGCCATTATGTTAAATGAAATAAGCCACACTTAGAAAGACAATGCCATGCATTCTCTTATCTACAAAGCCCGGATTAAAAGTGAGTATGAGTGTTTACATGAACCCAGATATATGTATTTATGTGTGTACTTATATGCAGGTGTGAAGATGTAAAATAAGAAAGAGAAAGAGCCTCGGGGGGGGCAGAAATAGAGAGGAGAATTGAGTCCATGTCACATGGAGGCAGAATAGGGCACTAACAGGGAAAGAAGTGAGAACATGGGAAATGCATGTATGAAAATGACTGGTGAAGAGGTTCCTTTGCATGCTAATGTAACAATTAATAAAAAGGAACTTGCCTTCATAGTACTTATTTTTCTTTCTAAATATTTATACCATTGTTTGAGAAAGATTGACCAGATACTTTATCAATAAGAATAGTGTATGTTTTCATTACTGTATGTAGCTGGTACATTTTAGAACTGTTAATTATTTACCTATGTACTTTATCCTCTACTTCACACAAACACACACACGAGAGAGTCAGGGAGAGACAGGTAAGAGAGAGACAGACAGACGTGGGGGGAGTGTTTGAGACAGAGTCTTACTCTGTAGTTTAAGCTATTATTATTGTGTTGATGACCAGCGTGAATTTATGGCGGTCCTTCAGCCCCAGCCTCCTGAATGCTGGGATTACAAGCATGAGACACTATACTTGGCTTCTTTAACTGTAGTTTAGGATCTCACAAATATCACTGAATGCACTCATTGAAGGTGGTTGTCATTACAATGGAAGGAGAAATAAGAGGCTCATTGCTAGAGCTATGTTTGTTTGGATACACCTGGACTTGGAGGAGAGCAGCCCCACTGTGAACAATCGTACCACCATGAAGCCACTTGGTCCATGCACTTTCCTCTCTGCTTCAACCTGAAGCATAGGTGACTAATGTCAATCACTCGAGTTACTGCATGCAGCAGTGTAGGTAAAGACCAGCTGTGTAGCATGAGGGCCAGGCTTGTTGGGGTTTCTGTCCTGCCTGGTCCCCCAGCCGTTTAGTCCCAGAGAAAATCATGCAGAGTCTACATTAGGTTATAAACTGATTGGCCCATTAGCTCAGGCCTCCCATTAGCTCTTGTAGCTTATATTAACCCATTATCCCTATCTATGTTAGCCACATGGCTTAGTACCTTTCTCAGTGGGGCAGGTCACATCCTGCTTCTTCGTTGGTCCATGCAGGAGTGCCGAGAGAGCTTCCTGCTTCCCAGAATTCTCCAATTCTCCTTGCTCCGCCTCTACTTCCTGTCTGGTTGTCCCACCCATACATCCTGGCTAATGGCCAATCAGCATTTATTTAAATCATGATTGACAGAATACGGACAATTCTCCCGCACCACAGCTGTCCCCATCTCTATATCAATCCTTACTGTTTCTTTTGAGGGTAAATTAGACATTAAATGAGGAACAAAGAGGCTCCACAAACAATGAAACCATTCCAAACATTTGAGGTAAAATCATTCTGACATAGTAACACATGCACTATCTTGTGTTTGATGGCGTTTTCCCGAGGCAGTGACTGACGGCGAGTTTGGTATTTCCCAGCCAGGTGTTCCACGGGCATCATCAGGCTTTTCATCTGAGGTGATTCTGTCTCGGGAGCACATTCAGATGGGCCACCCCACCTCCACTCTGAGGACAGGTTGTTCTGGAAAAGCAAAACAAAACAAAAAAGCCCCTCAGAGTTGAAATATTTTTATCTGGACAACTTCTGTAACCAACATAAGTTATCCTGTTTTCAGAGAATAAAATGGAAAAAGAGGTGAATTCTGTGACGCCAAGCTTCCGTTGAAATGTAGAGATGGTTGGCTTGGCCGGTGAGAACTTGGGACCTAAGGTGCCAAAGTTTCAAGTTCTGTCCCGTCTCAGAGCGATGAATAGCAATGACGAAATCCACTGTACTGGCAGACTCCTGGGGACATCTACCACCTATACTCAGCTCGGCAGGGGGCAGAGTTTTAAGTAAATCAAGTCCGGCATATTGAAGTTCCAACTTGAGGCTAGCTGGTTGTGAGGCGGAGAGGGAGAGTCTTGAGCAGGTAGATACCTTGGGGCAGAGCAATGAGAGGAATGAGGAAACCTGAGCTGGCTTCAGGAAGTAGACAGCCAGTGGCTGTGTGAAAGAAGAGATGGTTTCAGATGGCAGTGACCATATAAATCTGTCTGCAAATGGGGAGCCCTCCACCATCTGCAAGAGATCTGGGAATGGAAGCTGGAAGAAGTAACTAAATTCCATAGAGCATTCCCCCAGTTGTTGCTTGGATCAGGGCTGAGATGCGCACTGGGAAATCTCTGGCAGTAATATGACTTGACTAATACAGTTAACTGAGCCAGCAGGGAGGCATGCCGGTGACAGTTGGCCGTATCTGGGAAACTGCGCAGCTCTTTGCCTAAGCCTTGGGGTGAGGATGCAGAATTTATGCTGTGTCTTTGGGCATCATTCAGTCATAGCCTTTACCAGATATATGAACTGGGAATGATGATATTATCAGGGCCAGTGAAGGACTGGATCGTAAGTGGGTGCCACCAACCAAACCAGTGGCAGGAGCCCATGAATATGGACTAACAACAGCCAGGCCTCGTCCTGACTATGTCATAACCATGGCCACACCTGTGCACTTGGACAGAGAACATGTTGTTCATGACAGCATCATTGCTCCAGAAATATATGCAAGCCATCCAACGCCGTGGTACCCAGAAGAACTTTCTGTGCTGGTGGATGTGTTCCGGTCTATGGCGATTTCAGTTGCCCCTAGATGTAAGCAGCTAAGGAGCTAGTGTGGCCAAGGCACTGGCATTGTGATTCAACTTGAATTATATCTAGCTTTGATTAGCGATGTGTAGCTGGAGGCGGTGCGATTGGACAGTGGAGAACCACAGGCTGTTGTGATAGCTGGCGAACGTTCGAGGAGGATAATGTAAATTAGTAATTCTAAACAAGCTGGAGGAAAAGACTGAAGTGTATCTTCCCCATTGTTCCTGGAGGCGTACTCACCCCTCTGAAGCAGCCCCCAACTTTAAATTTGTAGAATGCAAACCTATCTAGTAATCACAACGTAGCCCTCAGAGACAAAACAGGCTAATTTTTGAGACCCCCATTATGCCAGCACAAGTCTGTCAAGGAGTGATTAATTTACATTGAAGTCTTTATTAAGGGGTAGATAACAAACAGGCTAATTTGTAAACATTCATTTGCGTTTCAACAGCAGCTATTCTCAAAGCAGATTGAAAGCAGGCAACTGGCAACGTAGTGTGTGGGAAAAAAATAAAAGAACGTCTTTTTTAAAAGTTACATTAATAAAATTCTATTACTGCATCAATATGTCAATGTAATTCGAAAGTGCAAAAATCCCTTGGGTGTACTATGTAAGTATTTTTCTCCTAGTAGTGATGTAAAATCAAAAGGTTTGGCACTCTGGTCAGCAGTGTGTTTATAGAGCAGGCTGCCCATAGGGCTGACGTGACATTTGCCATGGGAGCAGTGGGGAAATCGTCCCTTGTGACCTTTCCGGGTAGCGTTTGCCACTATATTGGCTCGTTTATTTGTTGTGAGCCTCATCTGTGCTGTGTTCAGCGACTGTCTCTATTTCTTCCCCTGCCTGCCCTCCGTTGTTTTCTGTATCTTCACAGCTCCCTCTAATGTTCTTTCAGGGGCGGCCCTGGGTTTCGAGACCAAGCCGGCTCACCGCCCCCTTCTATGACTGACCTCTGGGAGGGAACCTTCTCTCACCACTGCCCTTAACTGGGCTGCAAAGTGGACACAACCGTGCTGCCATCTCCAGTTCTTGGAGTCCGCTGCTTACGCAGACTCATTTATTGTTCTGATTCAGATGCAGTGACATGACCTCGGGGCCCTCCGTGAGCCAGCATGTCACATTCTGTCACTTCTGGGGGTGTTTCAGTTGTTACGGTTGTTCTTGTTACCCAGGTGACTGTGATGCACACCCAGGCTCATCCTTGAGCAGTGCCCATGCGTCATCGGGTATCATTTGGCTGTTGCCCTGTATTCTAACCCACGGCCCAGCAGGTGGTAGTCTGCTAGTCATACGCGCCCACTCAATCAAGGCAAATAAAATTAAATACAACTTTAAATCCAGTTGTGGTTTAGTAGCCACACCCAAGTGGTCAGCAGTCATACATGGTTAGTGGCTATCACATTAGACATCTCAGCCACAGAACCCTTCTACTATTGAGAGTTCTGAGGAGCAGTGATGGTCCCTGGAAAACAACAGACTGGAGAAGTGAAGGAGGGTAGAGTCTGGTGTCACCCAGGCTCCTGGACATTGGTGGGGGTTATTGGCACATGCTGTCTTTTACATTTGGAACCCAGCTTACAGATTTCTTCATTTTCAAGTTTGAGTGCAATCATCATTGGATAGTTGAAACTACAGGACTGCCTGATGCTGTTTTAACTGTTAATTCAGTTTGCTAGCTTTCATTGAACAGGACTCTGGTTACAGTGCAACTAACACTATCTTGAGTCCCTAAATTAGTGTGTGTGTGTGTGTGTGTGTGTGTGTGTGTGTGTGTGTGTGTGTATGTGTGTGTGTGTGTGCGCGCGCGCGCGCGCTGTGCACCATTTAAAAACAATTTAATCCTAAAGGTCACTTCCTCTGATATCTATATTGCTTTACAGGGGAGGAGAACAGCTGGTGACAATAAGTCCAAGGTCTCTAATCCTCCCAAAGGAAAATATGGTATGATTAACTGCCCCCAGTGACATTTGCCGGACTCCTAGCTCTAGTGCATCAGGGTAGATAGGATCACAGGGCAACCCTGGAGAGCATGAGGATATCAGGATCGTGAGGTGTGGTAGACACCCAGTTAAAAGCCTTCCGCACTTATTTAGAAGGTAAAAGTAGTCGTTTTAATAGCTGAGAATTTACTGATTTGGGGAAAGAGCTACCTGGATCCTTATCCCCTGATGCCTGAACTCACACTGTGGTGGGGATTTTCCCTACAGCTTGTATTGCGTCTCACATGCTGTCCTGCTCTGTAAGTTTTCCACTCCGTGCTATCTGCACAGATCGGTCCCACTAATGGCCCTAATTATGCTCATTTGTCTTTGACAAGAACTATTAAAGATGATCACAAGTGACTGTGTAATTATAATTATAATCTCATAAATGCATATGTGTTATTTTTAACAAGTTCACTCTGCTAAGCCTCAACCCCACTTTGAAGAGTGGTACCCGTGCTATGAGGAAGAATGATTAAAATGATAGTTTTAGTGTTGTCTCTAGCAGATAAAGCCAGCTATTGGAATCAATAACTGTAAATATTAGCTCAATGGGTATAGAAAATAATACAAAATGTTTATTCTGCTAGGATACTCATGGGTAATGTATATATAATAACTTGAGGAAGTTTATTCCATTAGAATACCTGGAAAGATTAATATGAATAACTAATTCCCCCAGATCTGTATTACAAGAGTCTTCTCCTCTCCTACCTTTGGCTTCCAATCTTCAGTTTTAATTTTGTTCTTCCAAAGAAGGCTAAGTCTTCCCCAATTTGACATTTCAGATTTTTTTGAAAATGTAATATTGTGAAGAAGAATAACATATATTAGATCTTTTTTAAAGCCACGTATTGGGCTAGAAATTATAAGCACTACCGAATTACCAGAAAATTCCCTTAACAACCAGCTCTGTTGTTCAAAAGTACTGCCCCTGAAGGCTTGTGATAATCTTGTAATCCCAAAGCGTCATCTTTAAATTTCTTTTTTATTTTTATTATTCTTGTTTCCATTCAGAGCATTTCTGTGGAACTTAAAATCTCCCCTCCACTGTCTGTGGTCTTAATGTGCTTTCCTTTAGAAAAATAAAACCTTTAGTTTCAGGAGCCTGTGTCCTCTTCCCATACTTTAAAATCATGGGAAAAATAACTGTCATTTCTTTATCCCGGTGCCCAATTCCCTCATCATTTTCTGCCACCAATTTTCTCCTTTTTCTTCTGTCTAGTCTTAGGAACTTTTTACTTGGCTCCATTCTCTGCAATTCAGGGCTCACAATTTCTTTGAGCTTCTTAGATTATCTTTTGTCCTTGTGTCTATTTTTTCATTTAAAAAAAGAGACTTTTCCTTTTATTCTTTGAAAAAAAAGTCATCATCAAAATATAGCTGTATTTAAAATCCATCTACATATTGATTAAACCAAACTTTCCGTCCTATTTAATTGCACTGATTTAAGAAGCTTCTGAATAACTTAAAATCATCACATATTGCAAAGGACTTTTCTAGCGTCTTCAGGTAGCTGTGTGGCAGGCAATAAAGCTGCAGTGTAATGAATACCATACCAGGAAGTAATTAGAGAATCTGCATATCTCATGCACTGGGACTACAAGCCCACAAGGCAAATTGCTATGGCATTAGAGATTTACTAAGCCAGGCTGTCATTTTAAGAGTAGGAATTGGGAAATGGCACCAACACTGGGGTTAGCTTTTGCAGTTCCAATTTTTGATTCAATACCCAATTATGTGTGTTTTGGTATAAATTATTGTTACCTCCCCAGCCTGTCTTCCTTCCTTGCTTGCTTCCTTCCTCCTTTCCTTTCTTTCAGCTATATTTGGTCCTTTATCTCATTTATTTCCATCCAAAACACATTCCTCAATAACTTTGAAGTTTTCAAATAGCATAATTCTCTGAATGTTGATTTTAATAGAATTGTGAAAAGCACAGATTTCTAAAACCTTTTTTTGAAATCAAGACTTACTTATATCTTTTCCTCCCATCCTCTTTGTCCTTCCAACTCCTCCCATGTATGCCCTGTGAAGTCTCCTCAACATGGCTGACTGAACAAGATCTGAACAAGGACAACCCCAAGAGACACCCAGTCTTCCATTTCTAAAATGGTACCTAAGCTCTTGGATGTTTCCCTGGGGTCATGTATAAAACCCCTCCATAGCACACAGCATGCTAAACACTCTATAATAGTAATCCTTCGTCTGAGAGTGATGTTTGAATTTGTGTTACATGGAGGTCTGCTCATTTGTAACCTGTTCAAGAATGGACCACTCACATCCATCATCGCTGAGAAATGCACCACTTGAAGGCTGCACTAACTTTAGCTGCCAACTCAGACTTTAGCACCAGCATCTGTAGGGTCTAGTGTGGTCTTTCCATCTCATCAAAACTCAGCGCTTCTTCCTGGCTTTAAAAATATCTCCAATGTAGTTATAAAGCAGGTCTGTCATCTGATTTGAGTGATTTTTTTTCTGTTTTTGATGATTTCTTTTAAGTTTTTTTCCCACATTTTTGTATGTATGCATGCACGCTTGCATGCATGTATGTGTGTGTGTTTACATGTGCCCAACTGTATGTGTGCACATAAGCATTGCCATAGCATGCATATGGAGATCAGAGTTCATTCTCTCCTTCCACCATGTTGGTTGTGACGCTTGAACTCAGATCATTAGACCTTTACCTACTGTGACAATGAACTGGCTGCTGCAAGATTTCTTGTACTTTTGAAGTTGAACCTTTAGGCTATTTTCTGGCATCAGGCTCTCAAGTGCCTTTTCTGGAAGGGTAGAATTTTGGGGGCTTAGACATTGAGGTGTTCCTGTTTCTGCACCTAAAAGGTCAAAGGGGAACTATCATGGCTGTTTCTCCTTGATGAATGCCTACCAAGGTGTGTAAGGTGTGTTCAGAGTATGGGGCACAACTGTAATAAAATGTGCTTCAAATGTTAGAACTGTATCCAAAACACAGAAGCCTGGAAAAGCTGTCCATGCTCCCTTTTCAGCACCAAGAGATTAGATAAAGGGGGTCATAGCTGAGGACATGCTTCACTGAGACAGGATTACAACGCCCTGTGGAAGGGAAATAAGCCCCCAGACGAAGCTGTTTCAGTACCAGAATGTTAGGAATCTGCTTATTAAATTTTTCACCCACAGATACTTTTGGAGCATGAACTAATTAGCCATAATTTTGTGGGCAATGAACAAAGTCTAGAATAGTTTTGAAGTCATAGCAATAATTGAACCTTGCTCCTCTACCTCCCCATTTAGGGTTACATCTTCATTCTGATTCTTAATTTTTTATCTTAACTACCAGGTTGTACTAAACATGGGCAAGGTGTGTGGCTTTTAGAAATGTGTGCAGGTGCAGTAAACACAGGACTGGGGAACCTCTTAGTTATCTTCATAAGGTGTTAGGACTTCAAGGAATCAAATGATGAAATGCATCTTTCTCTGATATGCTTTCCTTCTGATTGAACTGTGAACCATCTCTATGACTTTCCTAAACCTTGCACTGCCTCTTGAATAGACTTTTTAAAGCTGAGAATGCATTTTACCTAGTTTATTTACCAATTTGTATTACATTTTCTTTCTTTTTACTTCTTAACTACCTTTCTTTCTTTCTTTCTTTTTGGTAGGTGCATGTGTGCCATGGTGTGTGTGTGTGTGTGTGTGTGTGTGTGTGTGTGTGTGTGTGTGTGTGTGTGTAGGTTTAGCAGGGCTGGTTTTCTCTTTCCACTTTGTGGTTCTTGGGTATTGAAACTGAACATAAGCTGTTGGATTTGGTGGCAGGCACCTTTACCTGTTGAGCCATTTCTCTGGCCCATCTTATTTAAATTTAAGACTCTTCTGGCTAATTTGCATTTTTCTGCACTCCCAATTGTTATGGAGATTAACTTTTGCATTTTGTTCAGAGTTCATTCTCTCCCCTGTCCCATCCTTCATTCTTCACCCCATCCTCATTTCCCATCCTCCACCCCCACTCTTCACCCCCATTCTCCATTCCCCCAACCTCTATCCTCCATCCCCCAACCTCTATC